>CAUYSK010027137.1:0-12118 GCA_963575035.1 Avahi laniger | reverse complement strand
AGGGAGTTCTTTGAGTTGAAACGAGAAACACTAAACAGCAAATAAAGTATGAAACTCACTGATAAAGGTAAATACATAAAACAAAATCCAAATACTGTATTACTATAACAGCAGTGGATAAATTGCTGTTAATCATAAAAGTTAAAAGACAAAAATATTTAAAATAACCCTAAATTATGTTAATGATTATATAATATAAATGGTTATGGTGACATCAATAATACACAATGTGGAAGAGAAAAGCTGAGAATTCTTATAAGAATTCTTATACAAAAGTGAAGGTAAGTTATTGCCAGCTTAAAACAGACGGTTACAAGAGATCTTATGTAAGCCCCAGGTAACCACAAAGAGAAATATCTATAAAATTTACACAAAGACAAACAGAAAGGACACAAAAATCATCAACACAAAACCAAAACCAAAAAAAACAAATGAAGACAGCAGGAGAGAAAGAGGAACAAAAAAGAACTACAAGACATGCTGTTTTACTTCATCAGTTAAAAAAAAAAAAAGAAATAGAAAACAGTTAACAAAATGGTAATAGTAAATCCTTCCCTATCAATAAATATAATACTTTAAATGTAAATGGATTAAACTCAGCAATCAAAAACCACAGTGGCTGAATGGATCGAAAAACCCAGATCCAACAATACACTGCCTACAAGAAACTCATTCCAGACTGACGGGCACACGCAGGCTGAAAGTGAAGGAATGAACAATGATACTGTAGGCAAAGGGTGACCACAAGAGAGCAGGAGTGATTGTACTTAGAAAAAACAGATTTTAAGTCAAAAACTATCTCTAGAGAAAAAAAAGTCTTTATGTAATGATAAAAGGGTCAACTCAACAGGAAGATATGACAATTATAAATGTATATGTACCCAATATCAGACCTAATAAGTATGTAAAGCAATATGGACGAATCTGAGAGGAGAAATAGACAGAAATATAACAACAGTAGGAGACTTCAGTGCCCCACTTTCAACAATGGGTAGAACATCCAGAGAGAAAGTCTACACAGACAGCAGACTCGAACACTACAGACCAAATGCACGGAGCAGACACATACAGACTGTCCACCCGACAGCAGCAACAGAACACCCCTTCTTCTCAAGCACACACAGCCCATTCTCCAGGATAGTCTGTGCTAGGCTACAAAACAAGTCTTTAACAATTTAAGAAGACCAAAATCATATGAAGTATCTTTTCCAAACACAATGGAATGAAACTAGAAATCACTAACTGCAAGAAAACAGGAAAACTCACAAATATGTGGAAACTAAACTACACGCTCTTAAACTATTATGTCAAAAAAGAAATCAAAAGGAAATTTAAAAATAGCTCAAGACAAATGAAAATACAACACACCAAAACTTATGTGATGCAGCTAAAGTAGCACTAAGAAGGATGTCTGTAGCGATGAACACCCTACACTAACAAAGAAAAAAGACCTTGAAACAAACACCTAACTCTATACCTCAAGGAGCCAGGAAAGAAAGAACGAACTAAGCTCAAAGCAGAAGGAAAGAAATAACAAAGATCAGAGTAGAAATAGATCAAATAGCGAATAGAAAAACAGAAAACAAATCAACAAAACTAAGAGTTAGTTTTGTGAAGAAATAAAAATCACAACCCCCTTAGCTCGACCAAAAGAGAGAGAGAAGACTCAAGTAAGTAAAATCAGAAATGAAAGAGGAGACATTATAACAGACATCTCACAAATAAAAGGGTCACAAGGGACCATTGTGAACACTTGGACACCAGACTGAATAACAAAGTTGTGGACAAATTTCCAGAAACAGGAAACCTACCAAGAATGACTGAAGAAGAAACAGAGAGCCTGAGCAGACCAACAGTAAATAAAAAGGCCGAAGCAGGAATCAGAGACCTCAACACACAGCAACGCAGGACCAGGTGGCTCCATGGGTGAATTCTACCAAACATTTAAAGAACTCATGACAATTCTTCTTCTAAAAAGTAAATGAAGAGGGGATACTTCCAAACACATTTTATGAGGCCAGCATCACCCTGAGCCCAAAGCCAGACAAAGACATCACAAGAAAAGAAAACTACAGGCCATTATCTCTGATGAACATAGATGCAAAAATATTCACTAAAATACAGCAAACCAAATTCAACAGCACCTCGAAGAGATTATATATTACAACCACGACCACAACCATGTGGGATTCACCCCTGGGAGGCAAGGTTGGTTCAACACATGTAAATCAGTATGAAACACCACATTAACAGAGTAAAAGATAAAAACCACAATAGCATGCAGAAAAGGCATTTGACAAAGACAACATTCATTCATGATAAAAGAAAAAAAAATCTACACAATATAGGTATAGAAGGAACTTACTTTAACACAATAATGACCATTTATGAAAAGCCCACAGTGAACATTTTAATCAACGGGAAAAAACTGAAAGCTTTTCCTCTAAGGTCTGGAACAAGATAAGGGTGTTCACTCTAACATCTTTTATTCAACACAGTACTGGAAGTTCTAGTCAGCAATTAGGCAAGAACAATTTTAAAAGGCATCCACACTGGAAAGAAGAAATAAAAATGTCTCTGTTTACGTAAGACATAATTCTATATGTAGAAAACCCAAAAGAGCCATAAAATAACTATTAGAATAAATGGATTCAGTAAAATTGCAGTCTGCAAAATCAACATACAAAAATCAGCATCATTTCTATATACTAAAAAGGAAATACATGAAAAAGAAATCAAGAAAACAATCCCATTTATGATAGCATCAAAAAGAACAAAATGCTTAGGAATAAATTCTACCAAGGAGGTGAAAACTATAAAAATAATGATGAAAGAAATTGAAGAAAACACAATAACTATAAAGATATCCCATGTTCATGGGTTAAAAGAATTAATACTGTTAAAATGTCCACACTACTAAATGTGACCTATGGATTCAGTGCAATCCCTATCAAAATTCCAATGGCACTTTCCACAGAAATAGAAACACTAAAATCCATATGGAACCACTAAAGACCTCACATAGCCAAAGCAATCTTGAGAAAGAAGAATAAAGCTGAAGGCATCAACACTTCCTAATTTCAAATCATA
Source organism: Avahi laniger (assembly GCA_963575035.1). NCBI lineage: Eukaryota > Metazoa > Chordata > Mammalia > Primates > Indriidae > Avahi > Avahi laniger. The sequence continues at coordinate 9,028 of CAUYSK010027137.1, read as the reverse complement.
CTACAAAGTTATAGTGATCACAACAGTACGACACTGGCATAAAAACAGACACAGACCAATGGACAACGGAACAAAGAGCCCAGACACAAATCCACACATTTACAGCCAACTGATTTCAAAAAGGTGCCAAGAACACATAATGGGGAAAGGACGGTCTCTTCTATAAATACTGGGAAGACTGTATATCCACATGCAGAAGAATGAAATTGGACACTTATTTCACACGGTACACAAAAATCAACTCAAAAAGGATGAAGTAAAGACTTTAATCTAAGACCTGAAACCATAAAACTCTCAGAAGAAAACACGGGGAGCAGGTTCCTTACTAGCCTCAGCAATGATTTTTTTGGCTATTACACCAAAAGCACAAGGAACAAAAGCAAAAATATACAAATGGGACTACCTCAAACTAAAAATGTTATGCAAAGCAATCAATCAACAAAATGAAAAGGCAGCAGATTAGGAGAAAATATTTGCAAATCATATAGCTGATAAAGCGTTAATATGTAAAATATATAAGCAACTCAATCAACTCAACAGCAAAAATACAAATAATCTGATTTAAAGTTAGTCTATGGTGTGAACTAAGTATTGTTTCAAAGAGGACAAATGGCCAATAGGTATATGAAAAGTTGCTCAAGGCCGGGCGCGGTGGCTCATGCCTGTAATCCTAGCTCTCTGGGAGGCCGAGGCGGGCGGATTGTTTGAGCTCAGGAGTTCAAGACCAGCCTGAGCAAGAGCGAGACCCCGTCTCTACTGAAAATAGAAAGAAATTAATCGGACAACTAAAAATATATAGAAAAAATTAGCCGGGCATGGTGGCGCCTGCCTGTAGTCCCAGCTACTCGGGAGGCTGAGGCAGAAGGATCGCTTGAGCCCAGGAGTCTGAGGTTGCTGTGAGCTAGGCTGACGCCACGGCACTCTAGCCCGGGCAACAAAGTGAGACTCTGTTTCAAAAAAAAAAAAAAAGTTGCTCAACATCACTGATCATCAGGAAAATGCAAAACAAAACCACAGTAACTCCTCACCTGTCGGGGTGGCCACTATCAAGAAGACGAGAGATGAGTGTTGGTGAGGATGTGGGAAAAAATGGAACCCTTGTACACTGTTGGTGGGAATGCAAATTTGTAGAGCCACTATTATGGAGGTTCCTCAAAAAATTAAAAATGGAACTACCAGATGATCCAGCAACCCCTCTTCCAGGTACACGCCCAAAGGCAACGGAAGCAGTCTAAGAGTAGCCACGCTCCCATGCTTACTGCAGCACCAGCCACAACAGCCACAGCACAGAATCAACCTGCATGTTGATGACGGCCGGATAAAGAAACTGTGATGCACACACACGCAAAATGGAGTATTATTCAACCTCTAAAAAGGAGAAAAACCTGTCATTTTTGGCAACATGGATGGACTTGGAGGACATTATGCCAAGTAAGCCAGACACAGAAAGAAAAACGCTGCTTGATCACATTTATATATGTGGACTCTTAAAAAGCAGCGCTTAGAGAAGCAGAGACCAGAAGGCGGCTACCAGGGCTGGAGGGTGGGAGACAGGGAGATGCTAGTCAGAGAATACAAAGTTTCAGTTATAAGACCAGCTTCTTGGGACCTGAAGGACAGCAGGGGGACTTATAGTTAATGACACTGTATTACATACTTGACATTTGCTGGGAGAGATCATTAAGTGTTCTCAGCACGCACATGCACGCACACACACAGAGGTAACTGTGAAGAGGTATTAATTAGCTTGACTGTGGTATGTGTGCATGAATATCAAAACATTATGCTGTACACATTACATACATACAATTTTAATCTTCCCTCCCAGCCACTGGGCCTACCATCAGGGTGACATCCAGCAAAACCCATGCCTGGGAGGAAAAGCAAACCCCTCCAGGGAGCTGCAGGGTGCAGCCAGCAGGTCCAGCAGAGCCAGGGGAGGGTGTGTGGCCCTAGACTCTGAGGGCCAGGACCAGGGTGCTGAGCAAGGGAGACCGTGCTGATCTGGGAGTACTCCCGAGACACAAGACCCAGCACAAGCCCAGGCTCACAGTGCATGTGTTTTCACGGGAAGGGCCTTCCTAATAAGCAAGGGGAACCACGGGAACTGCCAGACAGTGGAGCACAGGCGAGGACTCAGAGGAGTGGGGGCACCCCAAACACACGGAGCCTGCAGAGGCTCAGGAGCACGTGGTCAGAGGGGCAGCAGCAGTGGGCAGCACCCTGGCTGTCTCTTCTGGGCTCCAGGGCTGCCTGAGCAACAGGCATGGGGGCAGTAATCACCGACACAACACGAGGACGGGAGGCAGCTTCCCAGGTGAGAGGCCAGGGTGGCTGCGATTACTGTAATGACTTGCAGGGCTGGAGGGGCAGCCATGGGGTCAGGGCAGTCATGGAAAATTGGAAAGAGCACGGCGTCCCCAGGGACAAAACAGCCACAGGGCAGCAAGGGCACTGGTCAACCCGTCTCATGAGAAGCAACCAAGAACGATGACTAGGCGCCACGAGCAGCTGTCCCACAGGGATTCAGGATTCCATGCTAGAAGGAACCAAATTACACCCTAGAGGCATAAAAAGGTATTAAACTAAAGCCCTCTGCCGTCCAAAATGTTTGGAAAGCAGCTTATCTGAGAGCGGAAACTCCTGAAAGAGGCGTCAAGCAGCAGAGAGGCATAAACGCAGGCCCCTGGCGCCCCCGCCCCGCAAGCCTGCTCGTCTTTCCTGAGGAAACCTGCGCACTCTCCCACAGAAGCCTCCTCCCTGGTGAAGTCAGGAGACTGAGCCCCCAACTCTAGCAAGCCCCTTCTGTGCCCTTGCACACACAGAACTGTCTTTTCTCCTGGAATCCTTATCCGTATTTCCTCCCAACAGCGCCTGCCCAGTCTCTTGAGACCAGCAACACTACTGTGAGAGCACGTGGCGAGGACTCCCCAGTCCCAGAGGGACCACCAGCCACATTCCCAGGACACTTCCGGTCATTATTCCACCCTACGTCTCTCACTGACAAGGAGGAAACAGCAGCTGCAATGCCTCTGGGATGTGGAGGTAGCACGGGGTACCTGGGAACACTGCTCTGGCCCAAGTGGCCCGGAAGGCTTCAGCTGGGACCCCGAGAAGCAAAGTGCACCTCGGCAGGTGCCGCCTTCAGCACGAGCAGCCCTGCCCGCGGGCCACACAATTCACCAGACCCAGCGGTATTACAGGTATAACACGTCACGTGGCGTCTACGGCAAGTCTGGATCCTGGGACTCTGAAGCCACAGAGAATCACACACCTTTAAACAGCAGGCTCTGGTGTGCACTGGGAACGGGCAGAGACCAGGTGCTTTGGTCACGGGACACGCATACCACGTGCCCAGAACTGCCCATGAGGGTCGAGTCCTGCCAGCAGCTCACTCCAGGGCATAAGATCAAGCCACCCAGAAGACGGACGCGGCACCATGAGACTGAGCCTGCAGAGGCCCAGGGACACCAGCTGCAGGAGGACGCAGACCAGACCCCCGTGAGCCAGCATCGTAGCACCAGCCGGGAACGGCAAAGGATGAAGCCTACACCTGGTTAACAGGTGCATCTGTTCAGAGCGCAGACTCTGCCATCAGCCACTCTCGTGATGTGATGAGGTGCACACGTGCGAAGGGCCGGAGACAGGGACGGAGACAGAGGGCAGGACTCCCACCTGCCAAGGCTGCTAGAGACCAAAGCCAAGCTCCAATGCCATACCAGCCCTCGAGAAGACCAACCAACCACCCGACAGCAGCTGGGAAGGGCAAGTGATTCGTTCTGACAAGAGCAGACCATGCTCTGTGTCCGAGCGCTTGCCTTCCGGGCCATAGGGCTTCAGCCGGCACCACTTCCCCATGGCTGACAGAGCAGGACCCACTGCACAGGGTCCCATGTAACATTGTGCCAGTCCAGGGACACACCTACAGCCCAGGACGTGCAGAGGGGAGGGGGAACACCCACAGGATTCACTGGCCGTGTCACATCCCAGAGTGGACTGTAAGCTACAGCTGCTCCCTGGCACTTCCAACTCCTTGTTCCCAGGTACCAGTGGGCGAGAGAAGGGGCCCCCACTGAGACCTCTCTGGCTCTGGCAGCTCCACACACGCAGTTTCCTCTGCCGTCCCGCTGTCTCCAAGTCCCCCTCCCCACTGTGCCTGAAAATAACACTTCCTTTGGAGCCGACTCCTCCTCCCAGTCCATAGCACCTTGGCCCAGGTTGGTCACAGCACACGCCAAACCGTCCTGGGGTTGAGTTAACCCAGCTGCATTTCACATTAGTACTTAGAAGGCCAGCCAGCCCCAGTGCCTCGCTCCCAGTTGTTGCTGAATGAACTAACGTAAGGGAGGAGATGAGAGGCTCTCAGGAGTAGCAGCGAGACCCGAGGCAGGACAGTGAGTGGGAAGGAGCGCATGCGAGCCGGCACTCACAGGCGGCCCTATGGCAACAGGCCTCTCCCACCAGGCAGAGCAGACTCAATCATCTCTTAAGCAACAGGAGCCCTCATAGGTCCCTGAGCTGCGAGTGTCCTGACAACGGTGGAGAAAGGCCATGCAGAGGAACCAGGAGAAGCCAGCGTGGGCAGAGCTGCTGCAGGGTGAAGGCGTGCAGCGGGGGGAGCATATTCTAGCAAAGAGCTGGAAGAACAGAAAGCACTCTAAAGCCAGTAGCTGGCACAGCCTGCACTTAGTGCTAACCTGAACAGGAACAGAGGCAGGTTTAAGAGTGACTACAGTGTTTCTGTCTAGAAGATGGAACAGGTGTCCAGGGAAGAAGAGTTGGGAAAGAAAGTCAGTTCAGGGATGAGTTAGTTCTAGGCCATCCATGAGGAACTGAGGTGATTTAAGAACATTCAAACAGCAAAAGCTAACCCAGCAGTCTTCTAGACTTTGTCTTTATTCCTTCTTATTGTAAACTATACATACACCAAGAAATTGCAGAAAAACATACACAGAGCTTAACAAATAATTATAAAGCAAAATCCACCTAATTACCATTTGGGTCCAGAAGGGAAAATCACCAGCCCACCAGTAACCCCCACGTGCCTCCAAAGAACCTCCTCCCACCACTGATCACGCCTTCTACACACTCACATACACACACACACATGTATCTCTCTCCCTCGGAAATACAGTGGAGTTCTGTCTGCTTTTCAGCTTTCTATAAAGCAAGTCACCCTGTGTGATATTTGGTGCCTTTATTACTGAGGTTCGCCCTGGTAGCTGCAGGGCAGACGTTTCCAGCGCTGTGCAGCACCCCATCGCACGACAACAGCACTGTTTATCTGCCCGACTGCAGGTGCACACTCGGGGCTTCTTTCTTGCCACCTGCTAGGAGCTCAGCTGCTCTGAGCACTCCCTCCCTGACTCCTGGCGCACAAGCCCTCCATCTCCCGGGGTGTCCACAACAGGATGGGTTTGCTAAGCCATAGGCAGACAAACCGCAACACCAGGCAACGTCAAACATTTTCCAAAGAGGCTGTCCCAGTTCACACTCTTGCCAGCAGCGGTGAAAGTTGCCTCCCTGAACACTTTCCTCAACACCTGGCACTGCTCCTGTTCTGCCGACCTGGCGGGTGCGTGTGTGCGAGTATAACATACGCAGATGCTCGTCTGTACCGAAGTTAGCTCCTGATAAACCATTGTTAGTTAAAAATATCATAGGCCCAAAAATGCGTTTAACACACCTAACCTACCAAACATCACAGCTTAACCCAGCCTACCTTAAATGTGCTCAGAACACTTACATTCCTACATCTAACACAAAGCCTATTGTATGACGGTGTTAAATATCTCATATAACTGATGGAACACTGAACTGAAGTGAAAAAGAATGGTTATGTGGTACTGAGTGCACATCACTGTTATACATCATGAAGTCAAAAAATCTTAACTTGAACCACCGTGAGGTGGGAGCCGTGTGCATATCACTTTGTTTTAACTGGCAAACCCCGACTGTGGAGGCTGAGCACCTTTCCATAAGTTTACTGGGCATCCGGGGTCCCACTTTCATAGAGCACCTGTTATTTTCCTCATTTTTCTACTGGTTTTTCTTTCTTCTTACTGATACGAATGAGCTCTTTATATATTCTGGATACTAGTTATTTACCTGTTAAGTACATCACATGTATCTTTTCCCCCTCTATGGCTAGTTGGGATTTTTTTTAACTCTATTTATCATCTTTCAATGAAAAGAAGGTCTTAATTTTAATGTGCCTGAATTTTCAATCTTTTCCATTGTGGCTAATACTTTAATATTCTTTATAAGAAATCATTTCCTAACCCAAGGTCATGAAGACATTCTCCTATATTATCTCCTTAAAGTTTTCTAGATTGTCAAGGCTGGCAGATTATTTTGCTCTGTGGTAAACAGACTTTTTTTTTTTGCCTTGTTTTAGAGGGAAAGTAAGAATTCCGGAAGGTGAGAGCAGCCATCGTGGAATAGGGTAGAGTGGTGCTTCCTGACCCAGAAGTTCATCAGAACCACCTGGAAAGCTTTTCTCAAATTATTGAGGCCTGTCCCTTGGATTTTGACTCTACGGGATTGGGGGGATGCACGGTTTGAAGGAGCTGAGTGACTCTGACGTGGACCATAATGGAAAAGTAGCAAACAAGACACTAAGGCAATGACACAGGTCTCTGTATTTCTAAAAGAAACTATTTAAATATAAAAACAATCACTGTACCAAAATGAAGAGCTAACTAGGAACGCTCTCTGAATACTGCATGGGACTCTATCAAGGAACTGCCATCAATTCATGGAAAGTCTGTCACTCACCATCTTTCAGCTCCTGAACATCCCTGGGCTGAACAAAGTCTGGTTTGACGTTCTCGAACCACCAGAAGAGCTCAGCAATAAAAACCATAACATTCGGCTAAAAGAAAAAACAAAAACAAAAAGAACAAGGACCTGTAAGCAGCTTATTCACACAGTTTTAAAACTGTGTGTTTAGTAATTCGCTATTACCTTCAACACTAAGGGAGCATATAGCATGTCTTCCAAGGTGAGATAAAAACATTTATTAAGATACTCGTTGGAGAATTCTCTCAGGAGCCGGATGTTGTACAGACTGTCAGCCATCGACGTCACCTCCTTTAAGCATATGTCTAACAGACAGAAAGAAATTACAACTGATTATGATGATATCCTGCTTCATAGGAGTACTAGTGTGTACAGTGATATAAAATTCTGAACCAAAAGACATTTTATATGAAGGTAGTGATGATTCTTAATGTAATGACTTAATTAAGAGACTTAAACATTATAAGTATTACAAGTAACACTAAATATAAAAGGAAAAGCGTTCAAAAAAAAAAAAAAACCCCGGAGAAACCTCTAAGGTCTGAATTTGATGGTGAACATCAATCCATAAAGCCTGACAGAAATCACTGAGATCTGCAGTTCCCAACCCCTGAGCTGAGGACCAGGAAGGGTCGGTGGCTTGTTAGGAACCTGGCCGCACAGCAGGAGGTGAGTGGCAGATGAGCGGGTGAAGCTTCATCTGTATTTACAGCTGCTCCCCATCCTCACATCACCGCCTGAGCTCCGCCTGCTGTCAGATCAGCAGTGGCATTAGTCTCACAGGAGCAAGAACCCTCCTGTGTAAACTGCTCCTTATGAGAATCTGAGGTGGAGCCGAGGCAGCAGTGCAAGTGGTGTAGCGCTGGGGAGCGGCTGCAAATACAGATGATCGTCAGCAGAGAGGTTTGACTGCACAATCAATGAGATGCGCTTGATTCATCCTGGAACCATCCCCCACAGCTGTGCCCTCTCTCCCCCACCTCCTCCCTCCTGGGAAAAACTGTCTTCCCGGAAACTGGTTCCTGGTGCCAAATAGGTTGGGGACTGCTTACTTAGATTTTAAGATTGGGCTTCCAAAATGAATAATAACAATCACATTTTAGTTTATAAGAGAGCCCTGAAGCATGTAACTAGACAACATTTAAGCAAATTTTTCAGGAATCGGAAACCCTCTGCATGAAGTTATTTCCCTGTTTACAAAAGGTAAGGGGAAGGGAAAAGCATGTATTTTAAAACACCAGGCTTATCCAAGTCCACTCGGTGACAATACAGGCATGTTATTAGTCACAAAAATCAAATGACTGTGTAGTCCAAGTCTCCGTCCACGAAGAGGTGGGGGACAACTGGCTACTACTAACGGCATCTGGGATGGGACAATTTTCCATTTTACACTGCTTTGCAGGGTGCCAAACCTCAGTGAGGATACACCAGTGCAGTCCTCCTGAGCCTAAGCGCTCCAGGTACAGGGTAGGGGGCTACCCTCACACAAGAACTGATTGAACAGCAAGAAACAGCTCAACACTAAATTAGAAGTGACTTAAATTCATTTTGCCTGTAAATATATACATATTAAAACAAAGGAATCTGGCCGGGCAAGGTGACTCATGCCTGCAATCCTAACACTCTGGAAGGCCAAGGCTGGAGGACTGCTTGAGCTCAGGAGTTCAAGACCAGTCTGAGCAGTGAGATCCTGACTCCGTCTCTACTGAAAAAAAAACCCCAAAAAACAAAAACAAAACAGAAAAATTAGCGGGGCATGGTTGCGTATACCTGTAGTCCCAGCTACTTGGGAGGCTGAGGCAGGAGGATCACTTGAGCCCAAGAGTTTGAGGCTGCAGTGAGCTAGGCTGATGCCACTGCACTCTACTCGGGGCAACATAGACTCTGACTTAAAATAAATAAATAAAACTAAAAAATAAAACCAAGGAATCTGAATAATAACTTATTTTTTTTGTTTGTTTGTTTTGAGACAGAGTCTCACTGTGTTGCCCGGGCTAGAGTGAGTGCCATGGCGTCAGCCTAGCTCACAGCAACCTCAAACTCCTGAGCTCAAGCGATCCTTCTGCCTCAGCTTCCCGAGTAGCTGGGACTACAGGCATGCGCCACCATGCCCGGCTAATTTTTTCTATATATTTTTAGTTGTCCAATTAATTTCTTTCTAATTTTAGTAGAGACGGGGTCTTGCTCTTGCTCAGGCTGGTTTCGAACTCCTGAGCTCAAACAATCC
>CAUYSK010027136.1:0-13105 GCA_963575035.1 Avahi laniger | reverse complement strand
CAGCAACCTCAGACTCCTGGGCTCAAGCGATCCTCCTGCCTCAGCCTCCCGAGTAGCTGGGACTACAGGCATGCGCCACCATGCCCGGCTAATTTTTTCTATATATTTTTAGTTGTCCAGATAATTTCTTTCTATTTTTTTAGTAGAGATGGGGTCTCACTCTAGCTCAGGCTGGTCTGGAACTCCTGACCTTGAGCGATCCACCTGCCTCGGCCTCCCAGAGTGCTAGGATTACAGGCATGAGCCACTGCGCCCAGCCTCAAACATTTTTTACGTAGTCCACAATGAACAATACATTTTACATTGCCTCCATGGACTCGCATGCATATGTATGTGTAAGCATTCATGCATAGTATAGATATGCATTGTGAACTGAGATGAAATTTTAAGGCTCACGCCCCCCCCCACCGGCTGACTAAATGGACCCCCTGGTGGCCAAAGGAATACCCTAAAACTAAATTGTCTGCCAACAGGAAGGAGGTCAGACATGCCTTATCATTCCCCCCTCCCTTCTTGGGGACATCCTTTGTAACCCATTAGCAGGCCTAAGGGCATGCAAGACAAAGGTACAGGTCCTCAATTTACACAACAAATCTAAGTCCAGTGGCTTATCTCTGATAAAGAGCTCCTTATGTTAAAACATTCCAAGCCTTTAGACAAAGCTTCATGTCTTTAACCAATTACAGGCCAAAGAATCTTTTAACCCACCTAGAACCTGTAAGCCCCCGCTTGGAGATGGCCCACCTTTTCGGGCCAAACCAATGTGTGCCTCCCACGTATTGATTTATGACTTCACCTGTAACCCCTGTCTCCTTGAAATGTATAAAACCAAACTGTAACCCAGCCTCTGCGAGTCCACTGCTCTGGACCTCCTGGGCGTGGCTCCGGGTCATGGTCCTCAAATTTGGCTCAGAGTAAATCTCTTTAAAATTACTTTACAGAGTTTGGTCTTTTTTTTTTTCCGTTGACGGCATAGACATACACATTCCAACGCAAAATACTCTGATGAAACAATGCTTACCGGTACTCTCTGCAGCGTATTCTGTTATCGTCCTACTCTATCCTATTTTATCCTGTTCTATTATTTAAAAAAAACAGTGCTGGAATCAACCCCCTAAATTGATTTTACAAACCATGCCTGGGACACAGCCTACAAGTTGAGAACTTTGCTCTCAGTCATGTTACTTGTGTGCCACTTCTCTAACTGGTATTGGTTAGTTTTCTAGACTGGATTTCTGTCTCAGCCCTTTAGTTTGCTGTGTGGGTGACCAGCATCTGCTTCCCCTCGCTGACTTAAACTCTTGGAATTAGGCTTTGCCCCAGGGTCTTAAAACTTAAACTGCTTGAATACCTGGCAATTTCCCCTGCTTATTTTTCCCTTATCAGATTTCCTATTTCAATAAAAAACAGCCCTTTAGGCAGATACCCCACTGATTTCAAAAGGTCCTGATTTCCTGGCTGGGCTGTGGAGCAAAGGACAGATGTGAGTGAGCGCTGCCGTCGGTGCAGGAGGGGGAGTTCTCGGGTGACTGGAACTGTGAGTGGGGACTTTATTGCCTAAGGAGGCCCAACCGCTTGGTTTCCGCAGGATTAATTCCTCCATCTCATTGATTCATTTAGCAGATACTTAAGGATTCCCCATGTGCCCGGCCCTGTGCTGGGGAAATCGTCCAAAATGTGGCCTCCTAGATACACAGAGTGTGGCAGTGATTGTAAGGTTTTCCGGTGACGGAGAGACCAGCGGACACAAAGTATGGCCAAACAACGTGGCTTTATTGAGCTATCCCGGCGGGGTTCACGGGTCCGGGGAGAGGGGCCAGAGAAGTCGCGCCGCCCGGAAGTTTTGAGCGGGCTTATATATGTTTTAGAGTTGGGGGATGGGGTTTTTTGGCGCCAAGAGTTTTGGCGGGAAAAGCGGGGAACGCTTTGTTGCAGTTTTAGGGCGGGCATTGGGAAATAGGAGGGCCGGTGGTCAGTGTGGACTCCAGGAACCGAAACTTCTCTTATCTGGGTGGACATTCAGATGTGGTTATTCTTTGACTTAGCTCGGCCTGGCAGTTAATTTGGCGGGTCTTGTGGGCTTCTCTATTTATTTTTTTTTAGGGAGGGGAGGGGTGCCCGCCACCAGCCTTACAGTGATCTTTTTCTTTCTTTTTTCTTACTTCTTTCATAGATCACAACTCTGAAGATCATTTTTTTTCTATGTTTTATCCCTTCCTATTTCTTGTTTCCTCCTTTCGGTCCAGAAGCTCATCCGTTTTCGGAGGGTGATTGTGGCTCAGTGCCCGTCGCCGAGCGTGTTCTGCTCAGAGCCTGGCGGGCTCTCCCTGGCGTTCGCGTGCGTGCGGATGGTGTGCCTCGTGTAGGGAGAGCAGGCGGGGATGTGAAGACACTGAGGAAAGTCTGTCAGCCGCTGAGGCACGAGCAGCGTTTCTGTAAACCCCAGTGGAAAAGGGTGACAGCGTGAGGAAGAACAGCGTTGCCGGTGTTTTCATGGAGCTCGGTGAGGCTCTGTGTTCTGAAGACCAGTGCCGTTTTGATACTGGAGAATTCTCCCACCTCTGCGGTGCTGGCGCCAGGTGTACCCCGCACAGGCAGGCACAAGGCTTGGTGGAAGACGACAGCGGGGGGCCCACTGGGGCCATCAGAGGCAGGAGTGAGGCCCCCTCATGGCAGCTGGGAGCAGTGCAGGCCCAGAAGGGGACGGGGCCAGGGCAGCAGAGCAGGGCAATGACTGGCGCCTGGACAGGGCTTGTTCGTGCGCCCCAGAGAACAGCTCATGGGGATTCTCAGAAACGAGCGTGGGGTGAGGCGAGTTTGCATTTGGTTAGAGACGTTGCAGTGGCTGGGAGGGGCGAGATCCAGTAATATGTAGGTTGTCACTATTAAATGTGACCCCATTTTAAGTCCGGCACTTACATAACAAAAGTATTTATGCTGGTCTGTGTACGTGCTTTACCTATGAATGTCCTTGAACCTTTATAACAGTGCAAATGCAGCTCATGACCGAGAACCCTTGAGCGCTGTCCCCAAACCTCTGCCATTACCTTGACATTTGCTTCTTGTCTTTTTCTTAACTGTGTCTTCCTTTCTGGCTACTCTGTCCTTGATCTCTTGTGTCTGCGTCTGAGCCTGAGAGGAGAGTCGTGAACTCTTTGGCTACTCTGGTAACCGCGTCTTCTGTTTCTTCCTTGTTTCCCTATTCAGCTTGCTGTTTCCTTCTCCATCTTCATCCCTGTTACCAGCAGGTCCCTCCCTGACGCCCTCGCCCATCCACTCCTTTCAGCCTCCTGCACCCTTAACATTAGCAAAGCGACCACAGATAAGAATAAGGTGGGTATGGTGGACGGCATAGTGGCCCCAACAAGATGGGTCGCACAGCTCAGCACATACTAACCCTTGGTGCCTCGGAATGTGACCTTATTTGGAATAAGGATCTTTGCAAATAGAATTAAGGAAAGGATCTAGAGATGAGTCCATCCTGGGTTAGAGTGGGCCCTAAAGCCAATCACAAGTGTCCTTATAAGAGACAGAAAAAGAGAAGACAGACAGACACACAAGAAAGAAGGCCATGTGAAGACAGATTGCAGTTCTGCTGCCACCAAGCCACAGAACACCAGGGACCACCGGAAGCTGGAAAAGGCAGGCAAGAAGAATCTCCTAGATCCTTCGGAAGGAGTAGGACCCTGCCAGCACCTTAATTTCAAACTTCTGGCCTCCAGAACTGTCAGAGGATAAACTGTGCTGTTTAAGCCACCAAGTTTGCAGTGTGCAGCAGCGCTAAGAAATTCGGACGATGGGAGACCAAACAGCACTGGGGACTTTTATTTCATGATTGGTGAACATTTTAAAATAAAAAGAGTAGAAAACATTTTTCAATTATGAATAAGTAAAAGAATGGGTGCTATATAATTATTTGCAACACATTATAGAGCCAGCTCTCACCTGGCAATAAAGTGCTTCTAAAGTTAACTCATAAGCAGATTGTTTAAGACTCATAATGCATCTTTTCCTGTAGGAGTCCTGTGATATACTGTGAATGTTTACAGGTATTAATCCATAATAATCATTCTAATGTTAATCAGATGTAAGCTGTAATTTTCTTGAAGCTAGGGATTGGTCCTGTACGTACTTAAATATCTGTACTTAGCAGAGTGCTTTGCCACGTGGTGGGCCTCCAACAAACACTTGATGAATAGCTCATTTTTTAAGCATCATACTCTAATGTTCAGTAGCAGCTGTTGTACAGTAGATTGCAAGGCTCGAAATCCTCCCTCTCCTACTCATGGAATATAAATCATTAAGCAAATTATGTAATCTCTACCTCAATTTATTTTTCTATAAAATTACAATACCTATCATAATGCTGTTGTGAGGAGCAAATGAATTATGTATCAAATATTTAGAACAGCTGTTTCATATATTTTATTCACGTTTCTAATTGCTCTCGATGAAAAGTTAAATCTTTTCTTGATTACTTCGTCATGTTCAGAACTTCAACATAGCACAAGTTTTCGTGTTAGTGTCTTGCTTAAAGGAGAATAAAGTATGCGCTAACTGTAAATTACGGCTTACATTCATTTGATTGGTTCCTTAGTTAAGAATTATAGTGTCATTCCTCAGTTTTAAAGAGGTTCTGCTGGAGAAATATTCAGTCTCAGTCAGCAGTTTGATTCAAGAACAGACTCTTCCATCTTCACTTCCAGCTTAAGTGAATTAGAGTGGAGAATGCGATTCTGAAGTATAAAGAACGCACACTGTTACCTGCGCCCAGGCACATGTCTCAGAGCTTGTTAGGCAGAATGGTGAATGAGTGTGCCATCTCTCTTCATTTATTTGTGCATCTGTTTTTATGGCCATAGACTATAGAAGCTTTCATTGCTTTTCACAAACTGGCTCAAACTTTTACTGATGATACATAGAAATTTCCTCACCTACCTAGGTCGATTCTGTGCAGTCATTTCCCCTTCAGAGGCCATAGCCCCATAGTTCTATCACGCATGAGCCGTCCATTTTAACAGAACCCTGCAGTAGTGGCCGGAGCAGGGGGACAGGAGTCATTTCATCAGAAAGGTACAGCATATTTACTGGAGAATTTTCTTGTCCTAGAAACGCACTTGAAATTATTATTTTTTTTTAATTTCAAATTTTACTAAAACGTGGTCATTGTCAACTTTGTAAGAAGGAGTTTTCTTCTATGATAGGCCACATTCTGAAAATTCTTTTCCTCGTTAATTGTGACCTAACTGTTAAAAGCTCCTTCACGTGAGCTGCCACAACAGCACTTGAACCACGTCATCTAAAAGGTATTTTGGGAACACCTATGGTCCCAAATCCAAGATAATGACAGCTGAGATAGAATTTAGAGTAAGCATGAAGTTAATGAATAATACCTCAGTCACTTACTGGTAAGAAACCCATTCCTCCTGTGGGAATTAGGACCCTGCCCCAGAACCCTGGCTCTGAGACTAGACTTCTATCATGCACTGACAGGAGCCCCCAGTACCTTCGTGGTTCCATGGTGCCAGCACAGAAGTGGCTGATGACAGAGGTTGACAGATGTCAACTAGTCTTTCTACTTCGTTGTTTAGTGTTTCTTCTATGGTAGCTGCTCTCTGACAGGTGTCAATGTGCAATACTGACATCTCCACGTGCCCTGATATCACCACGTGTCCATCCGTGTGCCTTGTGCCCAGTCCTCCAGACTTTCTCCCTGTGGAGCCTGCAGATATACACACATGTATGTATTAATAATTTACCTGTAATTTAAGTAAATTGCATAATTTACTTATTGATTAGGTCTATTTTAAGCTAGCCATATAAGTTCAAGAAAGCAGAGATCTTCATAGTTTTTGTTTTGCTTTGTTTTTTATCACTCCTGTGTCCGTAGCACCTATAGTGTGTGGCAGATAATAAGTACTCAAATAATTGTTGGGTGACTAAATACAAATGCAAATCTTTGGCAATTATTATGTGTGTAAGAAATGTCTATTTTTAGAGGCTTGCCTTTACATGTACTTTACTATAAATGATGTTTGCATGAACAGATAGAAGTATTGAAATTTAATGTAGTTAAACTTATCAATCTTTTCCTCTATGGTAAGCCATTTTTGTTTCTTATTTAAGAAATCTCTGCTGCAAAGTGATAAGTATATTCTGGTATCTTTCTTCTAGCCCATCTTTTCTTTACTAATCTGCAATGACATCTCTGCATTTATTAAGTTTTAATGTAAATGAGTCTGTTTCTAGGCTCTCTATTTTCCTCCATTTCTGTCCTATTTATTTTTAACTGCTAAACAGTTGATGTCATTGAATAGCTATTATAAGATGCCAACCTATTATGAGCGAGTGTTTTCTGGATAAGCTTAAGCTGTTGTAAGTGAATTTTTCTAATTTGGCCTATGAATTGTCAAACGTTAGTATGCATTAGAAGAACTTGTTAGTACAGATTGCTGTAGTTTCTGATTGGTAGGTCTGGAGTGGAGCTTGATAATTTGCATTTTTACCAAGTTCCCGGGTGACACTGATGCTGCTGGCTCTGGAACCATACCTTGAGAACCCGTCTTACCAATAATGTCCACTGCCCTAAACAGTCATTATTTGTTCCCTCTCCCCAGAGTTTATATGTCATCAGATTTAAGTAGTAGTATATATTAATACTAAGCAGCATATTAGAAAGTCAGATTTATTTAAAACATAATATTGGAAATAGGCACGTGAATACATCATATTTTGAACTTAAAAATAAATAATGCTGTGATTTTTTTTAGGGGATATAAATATGAATGCCGTCCTCTAAAACTTTGATAGTATGGTCTTGGTTTTTTTAATGTAAATTATTTTATTAGACTATGAAAACGTAGAGCATACTCCTCTTCAAACCTAAGTACTGAATAGGAACTATTAATTGAGTAATTTAGTAGTAATTCTCCATATGCAAAAAATCACTTTTACTAGTCTGTTCTTAAAGCTTTCCAATTTGGTTTTATCCAAAAAAAAGAGAATTATAGAGAAAACATTTCAGAGAAAGATAGGTAAATATTTAAGGAATCGTTTTAGTATTTTGAACAGCTTTGTAGGTGAAATTTAAAATTCTCTAGGTTACAACACTTTTAAATTGCTTTCTGATGTCATCGTAAATCTGATGGACAAGTCACTGGTCAATAACTCATTGGGAATATATGCTAAAAGTGTTGGCTTTCAGTTTTTAAAATGTAATTTAATTTTATGTTTGCTTAGAATTGGTTTGTTTTAGACTGGTCATAGCTTGGGCCCCACACATATATTAATTCACAATTGCGATCGATCCAAAATATCACTATTCAGTTTTATAGTCTCAATTTATTAATGAAAGAAATTAATGATGAATAAAACATTTTAATATGGTACATGAATAGCAATAAAATAATACAGTATATCTCCAAAATCTGAATCTAATTGATGCTGTATTTGTGCTAAAGCCGATTCTTTACATAAAGCAGTCCTGGCTTTACCGGACTTTTCATTCACATTTTAAGAGTCTATCCGTTTGAGTGTTTCTGGAGAATGTGAACTTTACTGAAAATATAAAAGTTTGATAGTGGTGCAGTTGAATAAGAGAGGTACCACTGAAGAGTTAAAGATATATCACACATTCTTTGATTCATTAAATGGTGGGTGGGAACATATTTTATCTCACTATTCAAATCACTAAAATGTTAAACAAGTAAAACAAAAAGATAACTATCAAGAGTTTTTAGGCAAAACAATAACAAGATTTTAAAAAAGAAAACCCCAACAGAATACTCTTATGAAATATCTCCCCCATACACACGCAGAATTTGTTTGGCTAGTATTGATTCCTAATATATATTTTATAATATTTCACTGGCCTTAATCTGCAAACTAAATGCGGACATTTTCTCAGTTAGTCATTTTCAGGTTTATTGTCAAAGATGCTAATTGAAATTCAGGACAGGGAAAAATACATCATTGGCCTTTGTGTATCTGTGAAAGGCCTTCTTATTGGACCCTGCTCAGTATAAAAGCTTCTCTTCTCCTCTGCAAACAGACCGTGTGTGTGAAGTGTGTTCAGCAGGGTCTTCAGCGACCGCCGTGAGAGCAGCCAGCAGCCAGCCGGAAGCCGCCATGCACTCTCTCCTTCACAGCGCGGCTGCAGGCTGTGTGAGCCCCAGGCAGTTAGGCACCAGCAGAGGATGCTCGGCTTTCCAAAATTCTTTCCCAGGGCTGGGGGAAGGGAGCCAGCCTTTGAGCCCCTCCATGGAATTCTGAATCTCCAAAGAGGGAAGGCGTGTTCTCATCCTCCAAACACTGCGTTTTCTCCCTGAATGAGTGTCCTTTCTTTGAGCCAAATAAGACTTTACTCAGAGCTTGAGGCTGTGGTCCCTTAGTTCTCTGTTTCCACAGTGCTTCCAGCCTCCTCCCCAGTTTGGAGGCCCCCAAAATGAGGAATTTGTCTCTTTGATTTTGTGAAAGAAAATGGATCATATATTTGGGGCTTCTAAAAGTTGTTAGACCCTGAGGAAGACAGACCTTGGAGAGTCACAGAGCAGGACCTAATTACTGACCTTTTGTTATAGATCAGCTTCCTTCCTTATTTTCTTGTTCCTGGCTCAGACCAGATGGTGCCTGAGATAAAAGACCCCTTGACTAAGATAAAAGACCCCTTGACTATTACATCCTTAATGTGGAATGTTAAATATACCCTTCCTTAAAGGAAACACTGCCTATAGCCAATCAAATCGCCGTAACTATGTGTTAACCTTGTATGGAAAATGTTGACATGCTCTTACGCTTGCCAGACCTTGCCTATATAAACAACGCTCAAAACTCTCCACTTCGGAGCACTGAGCCCATGTTTTTGGAGTCTGTGTCCCCCCTGGTGGCTTTATTCAAACTCCATGCTTGAATAAACTCAAATGTTTAAATTATGTAACCTGAATCTCCATTTAAGGTTGACATTTTCTGAAAACTCATTTTCTCCCTGGATAATGAAGCCAGGAGACAATGTCAGCGTATCTTAATGGAAGGAGCTCAGACTTAGGTGTCAGGGGGACCTGGGTCAAAACCTGCTTCTATCATTTCCTGGCTCCATAGCCTACTCCAATTTCCTTAATCTCTTCGGGCCTCCATTTACTCATTAGTATGATAAAATATATACAGCAAGTTATATTTATTTAACTACTTATGACGTATTTGATTACCAACTACCAATATTACATGTTAGCTATATGTGGTTGAATCATAAAGTTCTCTTGCTTTTTTTTTTTTTTTTGGCGACAGGGTCTTTGTTGTCAGGGATAGAGTGTGGAGGCATCATCATAACTCACTGCAACCTCAAACTCCTGGGCTAAAGTGATCCTTCTGCCTCAGCCTTCCAAGAGGCTGGGGCTACAGGTGCACAGCTGATCACGCCTGGCTGATATTTTCTATTTCTTTTTTGTAGAGACGGGGTCTCACTCTTGCTCAGGCTGATCTCGAACTCCTGACCTCAAGCTATTCTCTTGCCTTAAAGTCCCTCCTTCCCAAAAGTCTTGCTATCTTTTTTATACCTGAGAAATTTCTTTCCTATGTCTAAGTCATATGTATGTTGTTAAAAAAACTTCTATTAAAACATTTAAAAATCAAGGTTTTCCATTTCAATGGCATTGTAATTGCAAAGTTTATTTAGAGGGATTGTAAAATAAATAATGACAATAAAACAGTTGTTATTTTAGTATAAAAGAAAGAAAAAACCACAAAACTTGGGCTCTATTTCCCTTTACCTTCCAAGAAGGAAAAATGCTGAATATAATTTATGCATATATACATACATTTACTTTTCAAATATTTCAACTATAAACTGAATTTCTGTCTAGTGTTCAAATGTTTCTTTCTGTGCATCTTGCCTATACTACTTTATTTGGTTTTAGAAGTCTATCTGCAAAGATATAGTTTATAGAAAAATATTCTATTCCAAATGTTTCTTACTGCTCTGGAGTGTGTTAAAAAATGCCTAAGAACATTCTCTTTGGAAGGTAAAAAATTTCAGGTGCCGTTCATATGCTTGATACTTCTATTTCACTTTAGGCTGACTTGTATAATCTGACTTCTGGTAACTGAGAGGCTCAGCCTCATCTGAGCATGCAAGATGTAAGGAAGTCTGTGCCTTCTTGTCTTTCAGGTAGTGTCTTCCTGGGAGGTTGCTGGAATTCATAACTATTGCATTCTACTTCTGTAGCCTCAATTTCTGTTTTTGTTTTATTTCACTGAAGTTGCAGTAATCACATAGAGTCAGATCATTGAAAGGGTTCCCAAGATTCCAAAGGGCGTACTCACAGAAGGCTTTGGTAAGTTAAAGGATGTGGTACAGCAAGAGATAGCTGGCACGGGCAGACACAGAGAGGGCAGAGACTTCCAGGAGCGCGCCCTCCCTCAGTCTCACGGGATGCACTTTGTGTTCAGGATGTGAACCACCAAGATGCACACATGATACCTATTTTCAAGGGAGCCAAGACACTAGAGTACAGAGAAGCCTTCTACATCCCACTGCTCACGTAGCTAAAATTGGACTATTAAACTAGGTACCGAGCAATCTATAAATTCTGATAAGTAATAAAGACAAGCTAGTAGAGGGTACCTCAAGCGCGTTTCAGACTTTAAATAACACGTTGTGACTCACTAGCTAGTCCATTTCATCCTTATTGTGACTTAGGGTCAGTCCCAGACTTCCCAGAGTCACTGGAGATAACCACAGGGCTAGCCCTGGTGGCGTGTTAATCCCACCTTACACAATAGTTCGTTCCTTTTGGTAATATTGTTTCTCTCTTACCTGAACCTTTCCCCCACATTTCAGGTTATCACCCCTCTGTCACTCCAAAATTCCTTTTTTTAAGTGATTCCAAAGTTTCATTTCCACTTATTTCAAAGCAAAAGGGAAAAGCCGATACCAGGAATACCTTGGTAAGGGGAGTTTTTTTTGAAACTTTAATGTAGATTATAAGAGGTAGAAAAACGATCATTTTTAATATGTAGTTACCTAAAAAACATATCTTCAGCTGCGTGTGATGACTCTTACCTTTAGTCCCAGCTACTCGGGAGGCTGAGGTGGGATGATCGCTTGAGGCTAGGAGTTCAGGGCCAACCAGGGCAACATAGTAGTGAAACCTTGTCTCAAAAATAAAATAAAATAAAATAAAAGTAAAAAACACATATTTGAATTTCTTAGACTTCTAATATAATTGTTGAAAACTAGAATGCCAAGTAACTTAAGACAGATGAGCACTTCAAAGTTTAAACTTTAATAAGCACATCACAACTGGATTGCAATACTAGTTACCCTGTAGTACTCACATTCCTGGAATATTAAAAGGCTTTATAGGGGAAGGATCTGGAAACAAATTTTGGTTGTCCAGGTCACAGGTATTGTTTTGTTTTGCCAACCAGAGTTTCTACCTATGAAAATTATTTAAAGGTGACGAGTATTTAAAATATTAGCAGCTATTGCTACCGTTACACCATTAGCTCCAGAATGTTTTGAGGAAATTTTGCAAGAAGTCATCTTGGACATCATAAAATAATATATTTTTCAGAAATAGCATTTACTAAAGCATTATAATTTGAGGCAACTTTACTGAGGCATTTATATTTATATTCATGTTATTTCATATAGAAAAGAAAACTATGACCTAGAAACAGAGGTAACATTAATCTGGTTAGCATTAGCTATCCCATTTATGCAACAAATCCTTGGAGGTAACATAGTGGTTATAAACATGTGTTCTAGAACTAGATGATCTGAGTTTGATTCAACTTTGCCACTTATTTATTCTGGAACTTTGGGAAAATTACTACATGACATATCCATGCCTCCTCAATTAGCCTAGCTGTAAAATGAGATTAATAATGATACACACCTCATGGGATTGTTATGTGGGTTAAAAGAGTTTCATATTTCTAAAGTGCTTAGAACAGTCTCAGCACATTATATTTGTTACATAAGTTCTCATTAAATAAACAAAGAGATAAGTAAATTTTGGCTCATAATTGAAGAATGCCCCACATGAGAGAGTCTACGATACATATGTATATTACTACATAAATGATATATGTGTGTATATAGATACATATATATGTATAAAGAAAATGCTTTTGCAGGGATTGGTCTGTTATAAAATTAGGTTGAACTATGTTTATTTTCCTGTGGGCATCAGTTAGCTCTATAAATGAAGTTTACAAATAAGCAAGGTATAAAGGAACCCTGGAAGGATACAAACGATGGTAAGAACAGTGGGTTACGAGTGAGGCTGGAAAGTGGGCTGACATGGGACAAGACAGGAGTGAGATTTTTAACTCACTGTGTATATTTTTATAATTTCTGGGTCTAGGATCAGTGTCTCAATATCTTAACTTGTTCCTATGACGAGTTAAAGTCATATCTACATGCTGTTAATTTTTTCAAAGTATCTTCACATGGCTACCGATATTATAAAGAACATTCTGAAGACTCTCCGATGTAGTTATTTCCCGAAAAAGCTTTTAACTGACTTTTTAAAAACTACCTCTTAATAAATATGTAGGGTAGCTCATTACTATTTACAAAGTGCTTTTCAATGTTCATTCTCATTTTTTACTGACAACACCTCGGAGTTGAGCAGAAAAGCCATTTTTCTGCTTTTAGAGGCAAGAACACTGACGGTCCCAGGAATGTTTTAGTGCAAGCCAATATTTGAACCCAGGTCCTTGTCCAGAACTCTTTACTACCCACCTGTTTACAACACAGTTGCTTCTCTGAAACTATTATTTTTGATACTATTTCAAATACCGAATAATTCATTTGGATAACTAAATTCACTATATTGTAAGCTTTCTCTTTCATTACCAATATTTGGGCTAAACTTTGTTTCCTAGATGATAAAGGTGTTTTACAGCAACAAGAATAAACATCCAAGTACGCCAAGTACGCTATTAAAGCTTCAGAGGGGCTGGGCGCGGTGGCTCACGCCTGTAATCCTAGCTCTCTGGGAGGCCGAGGCGGGCGGATTGTTTGAGCTCAGGAGTTCGAGACCAGCCTGAGCAAGAGCGAGACCCCGTCTCTACTAAAAATAGAAAGAAATTAATCGGACAA
>CAUYSK010027134.1:0-16701 GCA_963575035.1 Avahi laniger | reverse complement strand
GCCTAGCTCACAGCAACCTCACACTCCTGGGCTCAAGCAATCCTACTGCCTCAGCCTCCCAAGTAGCTGGGACTACAGGCATGCACCACCATGCCCGGCTAGTTTTTTCTATATATTTTTAGCTGTCCAATTAATTTCTTTTTATTTTTGGTAGAGACGGGGTCTCGCTCTTGCTCAGGCTGGTCTCGAACTCCTGAGCTCAAACAATCCGCCCGCCTCGGCCTCCCAGAGAGCTAGGATTACAGGCGTGAGCCACCGCGCCCGGCCTGTTTTTCGACTTTTTAATAATGGCCATTCTAACAGGGGCAAGATGGTATCTCATTGTGGTTTTGATTTGCATTTCTCTGATGCCAATCTGAAAATTTTTCTGATCCTCACTCTTCTTTTCCAAAAACAACCTCTCCACTTTTTCCTGACGATCCTATCCCCTAGAAACCTCCTCCAGAATTGGACTTAACTGTGATTTCCCCTGTCCTTATAGGATTTTCACTTCTCTGTCTCCATTGGCTCCTTCTCAACACACAAACATGTTTAAGACTCTCCTAGTCCAAATTTCATGCATTAGTTATCTGTAACTGCATAATAAATTACCACAAAATTTAGTAGATCTAACAATAAACACTATTGCACAGTTTCTGTAGGTCAGGAATATATAATCAGCTTAGCAGATGGTGGGTCTGGCTCTGGAGCTCTCATGGGGTGTGGAGGGGTGCTGCAGTCAGCATGTCAGCCGGGGCTGTAGTCAGCAGAAGGCCTGACTGGGGCTGGAGAATCCACTCCAGGCCGAGTGTCCTCACAACCAGCGGCAGCTGGCTTCCCCCACAGCAAGTGATCTGAGAAAGCAAGCAAGCAAGAAGGAAGCCCCAATGCCTTTTGTGACCTTCTTTGCTTTCTCAGAAGTGGCATGTCACTTCAGCCTTATTCTATTTACTAGAAGTGAGTGGCTACATCTAGCCCACACTCAAAGGAGCAGAATTTGTCTCCATCTCTTAAAGAAAGGAATTTCAAAAAATTTGTGGAGATATTTTAAGACCACCATATCTCTCAAACCATTTTTCAAAGCTGCTAGTACTTCAAGCTACTTCTCTGCTTTCTTCCTCCTTTCAGGGCTACTCATGTCAAAATAGTGATCTATTTCCTTCTCTTACCTTCTCATCACTCAACATTCAACTGTTGACAGTCCAGATTATTAGGCCCTAACTGAACACTACTGCTATTGAGCATAATATCCAAATTGGCATGATTCGATGCCCTGCAAAACTAGCCACAGTCTACCTTTCCATCTTATCTCCCACAGTTTCCTTTACACATCAGCCAATGAACTGGACTTCTTGCTATTCCTTAAACATGCCCTTGGCTTTCCCACCTCTGTGCCTTTGTTCGGACGTTGTCTTTCACCAGGAAAGGCCTTCTCCCCACGTTCTCATTTTCAAGACCCAGTTCAAGTGCCATGTCCTCCTAGAGTTCCTTGGTCACCCCTACCTGCTCCACACTCACAGAGCACATTGACTGTCAACTTTACTGCAGTCACCCCATTTTACACCATTACAGTATTGGGATATGGCTTTGTGTTTCTTTCAGCACCCCAACAATACCTTCTACCTTGCTCAGACTAAATCTTTAATCTTTTTTGAATGAATACGTTTACCTAGATCATTAAGATTTAATTTTACTCTCATCAAAAGGCAAGTTAAGGTCCCTATAATCTCTGACTCTATTAGATTAATATACTGAGCTAAGGGAAATTGCACAATGGTCTCTGCTAAAGAATACAGTTTTCTTTTCTATTATTTAAACAATTTTAATGGACTGACTTAAATTAAATCACGATTATTCTCCCAAAGGTCTGCTTTTGAGATATGTTTGCATATAGTATTTTTACAATTCCTGGTCAACATGAAATTTCCATGGAAACAGATCACACACACTGGAGAATAAAGGAATTGAATTATGTTTGAGCCACATTTTGTCATCTCCATGGAGCTATTTGTGCTAAATATTTGAGTATTCAGGGAAACTATAATTTGAAATCACCTAAGTAAAACATGATATTTAATGCTTTTAAAAGTAGCTATTAATAGCAATATCTGCTATTAATTTTAAAGATTCTTATTAATATGTAGAGATAATATAAAAAGAAGCCTGAATATTTCCTGAATCATACTCTAATATCAGCAAATAACATGCCCTTTTTGCCTCATTGCTTGTGCAGAAAAGGGAGGGAAATTAAAAACTCAGCCTGGAAAGGGTAGTGTTGCTGTTTTTGTTCTATAGATAAAATAATTTGGTCTGGATGTCATTCGACTGTGCCAAAAAAGCCTCTAGTCTACATTCGTTGTCTAGCAATGAGCTATCTAAATTTTGGTTCCAAATATGACTAATCAAATAAGGACAGTTTGTTTAAAATACATGTACAGAAGCTATAAGATGAAAATGTTTTTTACTCACTAAATAGTGCTGTAAACCTTCATGATATGAGTAATGTATTCTTTTCTTAAGCACTATAAAAATTTACCCAGGAACTTAAAATCCCTAGAAATACTGTATCTTGAAAATTATCTTTCTCTAATCTGTCTTTAGAATATGAATCTATCTTTGTAAATCAAAATTCATAGACTTCTATTCAAACAACTGAAAATGTTCAAGAGGCATTGGAAACGCCACTGGAATTTCTTTTTTTTTTGAGACAAAGTCTTGCTCTGTTGCCCAGGCTAGAGTGAGTGCCGTGGCGTCTGCCTAGCTCACAGCAACCTCAAACTCCTGGGCTCAAGCGATCCTTCTGCCTCAGCCTACCAAGTAGCTGGGACTACAGGCATGCGCCACCATGCCCAGCTAATTTATATATATATATATATATATATATATATATATATATTTTTTTTTTTTTTTAGTTGTCCAGATCATTTCTTTCTATTTTTTAGTAGAGACGGGGTCTCACTCTTGCTCAGGCTGGTCTCGAACTCCTGACCTTGAGCCATCCACCAGCCTCAGCCTCCCAGAGTGCTAGGGTTACAGGTGTGAGCCACCGCCCGGCCTGGATTTTCTTTAGATTCTCATGTATTGCATCAACTGTTGACTATTTTATTTTTATATTTATTTATATATTTTTATAATTATATTTCAATAAATATAATTAGAATAAACATAACATAGAAAAAAGGAAAAGAATTACAAAAGTCATACATACGTTTCATTAAAAATGTGCATGTAGGCTATTATTATAAAGAAGTTATTTCTCCAGTCATTTATAGTGAAAAAAAATAAAAATAAAAAAAATAAAGATGTTATATCTCATTTGTATTGCTTGTTCCACAATCATTGTTTTGTTTTGTTTGTTTGTTTGTTTTTCTTCTTTTACCTTCCCACCCTTCTTGTGGAAATAATTGTCGGTTTTTATTTATTAAATAAATAAAATTTCTTTTCAGAGACCAGGTCTGGCTCTGTCACCCAGGCTGGAGTGTAGTGGTGTGATCATAGCTCATTGTAACCTCAAACTCCTAGGAGACCCTCCTGCCTCAGCTTCCCAAGTACCTGGGACTATAGGTGCACAACATCACGCCTGACAATTTTTTTTTTGTGGAGATGGGATCTCCCTGTGTTGCCCAGGTTGGTGTCCAACTCCTTGGCTTAAGCAATTCTTCTGCCTCAGCCTCCGGAAGTACTGAGATTACAGGCATGAGGCACTGCACCTGGCCTGTAGGCTTTTAATGTTAAAGAAAGAATGCATTGGTAAAAGGCAATTTAAATGTTAACATACTTAGCTTGTTCTTTATAGACCAACTCTACACCAAAATTTATCTTGCAAAAAAGAAGAGCACCTCTTACTCTGCCAGTGGCAAGAACTGTTAAAAAGCAAAAAGGTGAAAGTCAGAGAAGCAGCAGAAAGCTGCCAATGGAGTATTGCTTTCATTTGGCCCATTTTAATTATTTTCTGGTAGTTATGCTCCAGCGGAAATGGGAATGAAGCCTTTACTCAGTTGGGCAGAATAAACCTGAGTGGTAATAACCCCCTCAGGTAGGTTTGCTTGCAGCTCAGCCACTCTCTTCAGTTGGGGAAGGGCACGATTGTTTCCTCATAGGGCAAGGCAGGCCGCCTACACCTTCAACTGAATAACTGGCAGCCGTGCTTAAAAGAATAAGAGCTCCAGTTAGGGGCTTTGTCGCAGTTATTCTTTCCTGTCTCAACTTTTTTCCCTGTACTTTTCTGGTTATGATTGGAATAAACAGCAACTCACAGGCTCAGAGATGATTAAGCTTTGACCTTCCCAAGGGGCGTGTGAATTTAGTGGACAGAGGGCCATAGGCTCAAACCAGGTAGGTAAGCCTAAAATCCAAGATGTGATGAGAGAGGCAAAAACACAGGAAAAAGCCAAGCCAAAACACTCAGGCCTGGACACCCTCTTTGATTGAAGTTAATAAGAATCTACACACTATAGGCTGGGCACGGTGGCTCACGCCTGTAATCCTAGCACTCTGGGAGGCCGAGGTGGGCAGATTGTTTTGAGCTCAGGAGTTCCAGACCGGACTGAGCAAGAGCAAGATCCCGTCTCTACTAAAAATAGAAAGAAATTAATCGGACAACTAAAACCACATGGAAAAAATTAGCCGGGCATAGTGGTGCATGCCGGTAGTCCCAGTTACCCGGGAGACTGAAGCAGAAGGATCGCTTTAGCCCAGGAGTTTCACGTTGCTGTGAGCTAGGTTGACGCCACAGCACTCTAGCCCCGGCAAAAGCGTGAGATTCTGTCTCAAAAAAAAAAAAATAAGAATAAAAATCTACACACAATAGATACTCTTCCATTTTTCCCTTCCGATTCACTCCCCAACCTTTTTTTTTTTTTTTTTTGGAGATAGAGTCTTGCACTGTTGCCCTAGCTAGAGTGCAGTGACATCAACATAGCTCATTGCAACCTCAAACTCCTGGGCCCAAGTGATCCTCCTTCTTACAGCCTCCCGGGTAGCTGGGACTACAAGCATGCGCCACCATGCCCAGCTAGGCTAATTTTCCAATTTTTTGTGGAGATGGGGTCTTGCTCTTGCTCAGGTTGGTCTCAAACTCCTGGCCTTAAGCAATCTTCCCACCTCAGCCTCCCAAAGTGCTGGGGTTACAGGTATGAGCCAAACACCTGGCCCCTTCTCCAACCTTCTTTACCTTACTCTGTGCCCTGAGAAGCTGACCCATGTGCACTGCATCACGGGGCTCCCTTGCCTTCTGGCTTCCAGTTGGGTTCAGCAAATGTGGAGGGGCGCTGGTACAGGTAGGAAATTGGCGAGAGTGAGGAAGTGGAGATTACTCCCTGGCTCCCTCCCTGCCACATGGCTGTTTCCCTCTGCCAAAAGCTATGGTTCCTGTCAGGTGGCCCTCACAACATAGTTCTCTCTCAAGGGTTTAGTAACCACCCCTTATTACTAGCCCTTCAAGCTTAAGGGTGGGGATAGCTCCCTGCTGCTACTAGCTCTGGGGTACTGCAGCATCCCTCTTTATTTTGTCTAAAACTTGCCTTTATAGATAGCCCCTTTATTAAACTCTCCTTACTTACCCAGTTTGAAGGTGCCATCTGTTTCTTGGATCCTGACTGATACAGATGGTATTGATTTTCCATAACGAATCTCAGAAACATGATATTCTACATTACAATTTGGCTATACAATAACATTCATATTATGGAGGCATTTCTTTGTTGATGGCATATTTTACAACTAAAACCTTCCCAATCCCCCCATTCCCCACCCCCAAGCCAATCCTGGAGGTACACTGCTTTCTCTGTCTGCAATAGTGAGAAGTTTTTGGGCTGCATTGACTTCAGACTAAGAATATCGCAGGGGAAAAACTGACAAGCACTCTGCAGCCTCAGTGGTATCTCAAATTCATGTCTTCTTCCCCAACCTTCCTATTTCTATTTACTTTTCAGAGTCCTAAAATAACTGAGCCATGCATTCTTTCCAGGTTTATATGTCCAGTGGGAGAAACAGGGTGGAATGTGCTTCCTCCATCTTATTTGGAACTGGAAACTTCCTAAAGTACTGATGCATGAGAAGATAATTTGAATTGTAATTTTTTGGTTTTACAATGTTTTAAAGTTGACAGAATATAAATAATTTTTAAAAGATATTTCCAGGCACAAATATTAACACTATAATTTGAACTATTGGGTCTGTGATTCTTATAATAATTGGAGGGCTTAAGATTCCAATATTCAATGTATTAAAAGAAAAATATATTAATGCTCATCCCTCCACTTTTTGTGTTTCTTGGCTATAATGTAACACATTTGCTTATTTTTAATTATTGTGGGTACATAATAGTTGTATATCTTTATAGGGTACACATGATGTTTTGATACAGGTATACAATGTTAGTTAATTAAATCAAGGTAATTGGGGTATCCATCACCTTAGGTATTTATCATTTCTTTGTGTTAGGAACATTCCAATTCCACTTTTAGTTATTGTCACATTTGCTATTAATATTCATTTACCCCCTTCAAAAATGTCACATAAAAAGTCAAGTAATTCAGAACTTTGGAGTGGGATTAATTTATTATTTATGTGTTACACGGTAGACTTTTTTTTTTTTTTTTTGAGACACAGTCTCATTCTGTTGCCCTGAGTAGAGTGTTGTGGCATCAGTCTAGCTCACAGCAACCTCAGACTCCTGGGCTCAAGTGATCCTCCTGCCTCTGCCTCCAGGGCAACTGGGACTACAGATGCATGTCACGAGGCTCGGCTAATTTTTCTATTTTTAGTAGAGACGGGGTCTCGCTCTTGCTCAGGCTGGTCTCAAACTCCTGAGCTCAAGTGATCCTCCTGCCTCAGCCTTCCAAAGTGCTAGGATTACAAGCATGAGCCACCGCACCTGGCTACATGGTAGAGATTGATTCATAAGGAAGTACACTGTGAAACATACATTAGGTTTAGTGTTAAGATTTGGTTCAGCTATGAATTACCAAAAAAAAAAAAAAATGAAAGAAAGAAAAACTCCACACAACAGTAGCTTACCTAATATATGTCTATTTTTCTCACACATAGAGCAGGAAGTAAAAGGTTCAACATTGATTTGGTGCTCCATTGTCTCAGGAACCCAGGTTCCTTTCTTGATGCTTTGCCACACATGAGCTTGATTCCCTCATGATTATCTTATGATCCAAAATGGTTGCAATAGCTCCAGCCATCACAGGAAGAAGAAATGGTAAAGGAGAGGGCACACAGTTTCTCTCTTTTAAGGCCACTTCCTGAAAGTTGCACATAGCACTTCTGCTTACATCTTTTTGGCCATAACATAGTCATAAGGCCAAACCTTGCCGCAAGAAAGGCTGGGAAACGTGATTATAGCTTGGGCAGTTATACCCATCTAAAAATTTAGGATTCTGTTACAACTGAAAGGAGGAGAATGATTATTGAGGGTCAACTAATATTCTCTGCCACAAGATTATATCCTTAAGAAATCCTTATCCTGTAAGCAACAGACTCTAAATTCAAATTAGCACAAATGATAAGAGAAATATATTGGCTTATTTAATTGGAAAGACCAGAGGTAGAGGAAGCTTTAGTTTGACTCAGGACATTTTTAATGTCATGATGGATCTAATTTCTTCCCATTTTCCCGGTAGCCTACTGCTCTGTCAACTTCATTGTAAGGCTAGCTTCCTTCTTTATGATTAAATGTCTTCAGAAGGCACAAGCTTCACATCGTCACATCACACTGCTCGGAAGGAAAGAAAAGATTGACTTCTGGTAGTTATGGTGACTAGCTACCACAGTTTGCCCAGGGCTGTCCTGGGTTTAGCACTGAAATTTCTATGTCCAAGGAAATCCCACAGTCCCAGGTAAACCAAGATGGGTGGTCAGTCACCTGGTAGCTCTCTCAGAAGGATTCAGGACCGTTTTCAGAGTTCCCCAGCTAACCTTTCATAGGTCATTGACTCAAATTGGGGCATATTCCCCTTTAGCCAGAAGAATGCTAGACACTGATTTGCTTAGACCTGGCAATTATTGTGACAAAAGGATAGAGTTGCCTGACTGGGTAAGAAAATCAGAGCTGATCTCTGAAAATAAATAGATCTCAGTATCCCCCATCCATAATCACATGGCTGCTACACAGCTGGGAGACACACCCACAATGTCTACAACAAGATTCAACTTACATAACACAAGAGACTCTTAGCATTTACAAAGCTGAATTCTCGGATGAAACCAGATGGCTTTGGATCCCAAAAGTAAAATATAGATGTTTTATTAAGGGAAATTGTTCTAGCTATGGAAAAGTATGTCAATAGATATTATTGTTGAGATAATAGATATTTTCACTGATTTGTCTAAGCAAATCAGAACCTGGTATTCCCCTTGCAAAAGGAGAATAGGCCCCAATTTGAGCAAATGAGATACGAGAGGATATCTCAAGGATAGGTTGGCACAAAACTATACTCTTGTATTCACACAACAATGGCAGTAGGAGCACTTGATACTTTATTTTCTTTGGTCATATGCTGAAACTGGGGACAGCAAATAATTTGGTCAAAGTAGTTGTGCTGAAACATGGTCAAATGTAATTGAAAATAATCCCATCTAAGACTGTGGTCTTTACATGGTACACTGTTCACTATTGATTCATATTTGGTACCCTTTCTATGAGGCTCTCCTACATGAGGATTATATATCCCCATCCTGCTGAAATCAGACCATCATGTGATTTGCTTTGGCCAGGGAAATGTGAGTGAACAGGACATGTGTCCACTTCTTGGCAGAAGTTTTTAGGGCTAAGAGGTTACTATGTTATCTTTTCCCTCTGCCATGATGACCAGTTGTTCCAATGTAGCATGAGTGAGAAAGAAATCTCTGTTGTTTTAAGTCCCTGCAATTCTGGGGGCATTTCTTACTACAAAATAATTAGCCCACCCTGATATTTTCTGCATATGTTTCGTTTCCTCCACACATTCCTTTCTAGCCTCTTCACCTGCTTCCCTTTTTTTGTGCCTAGTTTCTCCCTTCTTACATCTTTATATTTCACCACAATCCTGCCCATGAGAATTTGAGTCAATGAAGAGCAGAGAAACAGTTAACTAGCTGGAGCCTTGAAGGATTTTCTTGTTGTCCTACAAAGGCCAGATACCCTCTAAAAGAATCTAGAGCACACTACCTCCTAGACAGAAAACTAGAAACCTGAGCATTATACTCAATGGTCTTGAGGAAAAAAAAAAAAGAAACCTGAGCATTAAACCAATGCTTACACTTAACTAGCTTTTAATTATTGACTTAATAGTAAACACTTCATATAAATTTATAAATTTAATTTAAAAAATAAACATAAATTTATAAATTTAAAACAATTTAAATTTATAACTCCAGCAATTATATCTCATTCTCTATAACAATACTAATCTAAAATTTGAAATGAAGAATTTAAAAATGTTTAACACTCTAGTCACTTGAAGAAAAATGTCAACAAAAAAACCCAACTTCAATTTTCTTCCAAGCTCACACAGAAAGTAAGTCCATCACTTTATTAGTTTAATTAAAGTTAAAATTCCTATACCTGCCCTAGAGATTCTGACTCAGTAGGTATTTTGGAAATTACTATGTTAAATTACTGAATCATTAGTATAACTGGCACAAAGACAGTCCTCAACCCTCAAGCTGTATTTTTCTCTTTCAAGTACTAGTCAGGAAATTTGGGGATGCCTGCCATACCCACAACTGCTCTGGCCACACTTCCAGCCAAGGAAAGTAGGTAGCCTATTCCTTCAGTACCCAAGTTCTATTCCATATGAACTTGCAGGAAAGTTTGTGTTTGTTTTTAAATCTGTGTATGTCATTCATACTTGTTATTATAAATGTGCAATTTTATTCATATCAGAAATATAACTAAAGTGAAAAAGAATTGTTTCTCTGAAAACAAAAATGAAAGTGAATCACCAAAAATAACTGCTGTGAACCGAATGTTTGTGTTCCCTCCATCCCTACCAAAATTCCTATGTTGAATCTTCAACCCCCAATTGACTATATTTGAAGATATGGCCCTTACAGAGGTAAGCATAAATGAGGTCATAAGGGTGGTGCCATGATCCAATAGGATTACTGCCTTTATTAAAAGAGACAACAGATAGCTCAATCTCTCTCTCTGCCCTGTGAGAGAACAAAGAAAAGGCAATGGTCTTTGAGGCAGGAAAAGAGTCCTCAGCAGAAATTGACCATGCTGGCACTCTGATTTGAACTTTCAGCTTCCAGAGCCGTGAGAAAATAAACATCTGTTGTGTAAGCCACCCATTCTGTAGTATTGCGTTATGACAGCCTGAACAGATTAATAAAGATTTTGGTACCAAGAAGTGGGGGGCTGCTGTAACAAATACCTAAAAATGTGGAAGTGGCTTTGGAACTGGGAAGAGGCTAAAAGAGTTTTGAGGTACATGCTAGAAAAGCCTGGACTGCCATGAAGGGGTTATTGCCAGAAATATGGACATGAAAATCAGCTCTGGTGAGAGCTTAGAAAGAAAAAAGGGGAGCTAGAAGAGTATATACTTCTTGAGAATACATAAATAATCATGAACAGAATATTGGTAGAAATATGGACATTAAAGGCCATTCTGGAGAGGACTTGGACAGAAATGAGGAATAAGTTATTGGAAAATGGAGAAAAGGTGATCCCTGTTATAAAGTGGCAAAGAATGTGGCTGAATTGTGCTCTAGTATGGTGTGGAAGACAGAACACGTAAATGATAAAATTGGATATTTAGCTAAGATTTCCAAGCAAAATGTTGAAAGTGCAGCCTGGGTCCTTCTGACTGCTTATAGTAAAATGCAAGAGGAGAGAGATGAAGAAAAAATTATTAAGCGAAAAGGAACAGAACTTAAAGATTTAGAAAATTCTCAGCCTATCCATATTGCAAAAAGTGAGAAAGTTTGTTCGGAAAAGAAGACCAAGAGTGTGGCTTAGCAATCACTTCATAAGGAGATTATTGGGGGTGTGAACCACGAATTTAATTAGCCACATAAGCAGAAGGCAGGAATAGAGATGGGATTATACCAGCAGAGACTCTGACAATTTGAACTAAAGGGAGTAAACTATAAGAGATGGGGGAAGGCTGTCAGACTTCTTAGATTCTACAGATAGAGCTATTTGGCTATGAACATGCTTTATCCTTCAAGAAAAGTGAAGACTGACCCTAAAGGCAATTCAGCTATCAGTCCCTCCACAGGCCCAGAGGCAAGGTCATCTCCTCCTGGGTTGCAGGAGTTGAGCTATCACAGAGTTCTATGGAGGTGGCAGAGCATAAATGATGTGGCCAGAGTTTACTGACAAAAGATTTTACTGTAAAATGGGGCAGGGGTACAGGGTTTTGTTGAGGGAACTCCAAAAT
This sequence comes from Avahi laniger, assembly GCA_963575035.1. Taxonomy (NCBI): domain Eukaryota; kingdom Metazoa; phylum Chordata; class Mammalia; order Primates; family Indriidae; genus Avahi; species Avahi laniger. The sequence continues at coordinate 5,347 of CAUYSK010027134.1, read as the reverse complement.
GTCACCTTGAGGTGTTTCATCTGGGGCCTCTTATCTAGAGAAGAATCTCCTGCCTGGAGTATACACACATCACTATCAGTGTTCTGAGAGCAAATAGTGGAAGAGGGCAGGTGTTAGTTTTACTATTTAATATATAGACTTTTCATTTAATCTATTTTTTGCTTAGCCTGGTATCCCTGAATATGGGGATACCTCAAATTCCCCATCAATTAAACCTTCTATCTCATAAAATTGGGGGTGAGCTAGTCACCTGGCTTCTTGACCCAGGGATAGTGACTTGGACCTGGATGTCATACTGCTTCATACAGATATTCAATCCATCCCCTGGTCTTCCCTTCCACGCTCTCCCACTGATGTGGTACCTCCAATTTATGAGCTTTTCTGAGGTTCTGAAGCATAAATTGCTTTATCTCTAATTGGCATTCCCCTCTGCATTCAGCTTTCTTAGATCCCCTCTTATCTTCCAATAAGAACATGCCAATATCTCCCATTTACTATTGTCTTTCTCACTGTCTTAGTCGTTGGGGGTTTTTACATTTGTTTGTTTGTCTGGGCTTTCCCAGGGAAACAAGATAAACAAGTCTAATTTCTCATGTTAAATCAAAAGCTACTATGTAGAATATTCATTTCCAAAACTATGAATTATTTTAAAGTCAATAATGCTGTTATAAAATACTTAAGTTGGCTGGGCGCAGTGGCTCACGCCTGCAATCCTAGCACTCTGGGCGGCCGAGGCAGGTGGATTGTTTGAGCTCAGGAGTTCGAGACCAGCCTGAGCAAGAGCGAGACCCCGTCTCTACTAAAAATAGAAAGAAATTGGCCAAACAACTAAAAATAGAAAATAATTAGCCGGGCATGGCAGTGCACGCCTGTAGTCCCAGCTACTCGGGAGGCTGAGGCAGGAGGATCACTTGAGCCCAGGAGTCTGAGGTTGCTGTGAGCTAGGCTGATGCCACAGCACTTGCCCCAGGCAAAAGAGCGAGACTCTGTCTCATAAAAAAATAAATAAATAAAATAAAATACTTAAGTGACATAAAGTTCATGATGTATTCCTTTCTGTTCAATACCTGTGGTTTCTATGATTAGAAAAGGAATGAATGTTCATTTTATAATAATCCAAATGATACAGAAATATCTAACAAAGTTAAGTCTCTCATAGTCCTACCCCCCAGATAAAGCCACAGGTTGGTTTGTGTTCCTCTATCAAATATACTGTTTAGTAATTTTATATTTGTAAGATACATGATAGGAAAAACAACAGATAACACTAAAATGTTAACAGTAGTTCACTCTCTCTGGATTGTGTGATGGTTTTTTCCCCTTCTTTTTGTTTATCTGTATTTTCTAATGTGCCTAAATAACATCTAATTATTTTTTGAAAATTTTTTATTTTAAAAAAAAATGTACATTTTAAATTTAAGTGTCTCTTCTTTAAAATACAGTATGTAATGATTCAAAGTTGGCTTCTTTTGCAATTTTTCATTTCATTTAAAACAAAATTCCCTCTAAGAATAACGTAGTAAAAGGCTCTGATATCTACAATTAAGAAAATTTTTAAACTATAATAAATAGTGGCCAATGGGTCGATATAGCCTACCATAAAGTTTCCAGCACTTAGTTATGTAATCTGTGTTAAGCCGAACAGGTACTTAAGCCTGAAGAATTTCACAGATGCACATATACTTAATTTTTCCTTTGAACATCATTCACCAGGTGGTCTGGAAATCTTTGACCTGGAAACCTTATGTGGTTTCCAGACCTCCAGTGAACGTGTTACTCTCCCAAAACTTTGTGATTCTTGTCCACGTTCTGGGACTTAATATACTAGACTTTTACAGCAAAGTTACTAATTAATCACCATAAAGTTAGATAACTAAGCAAAAGGGTAGAGAATTGTACAATGTTCGCCAATTGTTTTTAATATCCTAAAGTGACAAGTCAAGGATCCATTTTCAACAGGTAATGCACAAAGACTGACTTAAAAGATCTTACATCATACTTCTACACAAATAGACCGGGTGCTGGCTCACGCCTGTAATCCGAGCACTCTGGGAGGTGGAAGCAGGAGGATCGTTTGAGCTCAGGATTTCCAGGCTGCAGTGAACTATGATCACGACGACGACGATGCCACGGCACTCCAGCCTGGGCAAAGAATCAGACTCTGTCTCAAAACAAAAACAAACAACAGAAAAACTTCTCTGCAAATGTTCTATTGATACTGCAAACCCAGCAATCATTGATTCTACATGATAATCATTCAAAAACTGGTTATCAACCCCCACTCTAAACACAGCTGTCAGGTCTATCCGGTTTCCAGTTAACCAGGACGGTGACCCTCAAGGAAAGGGAAGGTGTGGGTCTGTTCCTCTCCAAGGCCTCTTCAGCTCCTAACAGTCTTTCAGTGGTTTCGGCGTTCCGCGAGGTCTCTACCGCTAAGTTCGGGGCAGTCCATCCCTCCTCGCCCTTCGCTACGCCGGAAGCGGCCGGCAGCTGACCTGGACTTTCTGCCTGAGCCTCGAAAGAAACCCTCGCTTGATACCCGCGGCCTGCTACTTATGGGTGCGAGAAAGACGTACGCGCTCCCTTCCGGAGGCCATACATCACTTCCCTTGCCCCGCCCAGTTTAGAAACCCGCGCACCCGCAAGGGCGTGTGGGGAACGCGCCGGCGCGCGGGGACGCCTCTGCTCTCGCGCGCAGCCCCGCCCCGCAGTCGCGACGACTGAGGAGCTGGGGCCAATCACAGAGTGCCTCGCCTCTGCGCTCCGCGCTCCACCTTGTTTCCGGCCTCTGTTCAGGGCGACGTTCCCTTAGCCGTGTTCCCACGAATCGTCACCCACAGAAACGGTTTTCCCGGAGGCGGCCTCCAAGCCCCGCCTGTGTGGGCGGGAAGCGAGGAGGAGCGGGAAAGGCTGTTTTTCATTTTCGAGAGGAAACCTTCACCCCCATCTCCGACCTCCCTGCCTTTCCCCCCTCCCCCCTTAGGATGGAAACGTCCCTAGACCGCGCTCAGATTAATGGGAGGCGCTCTGTTAAAGGAGGGAGGAATTCGTTCTTGTGGGAGAAGGTGACGGTTTTCCTCCTTGTGTGGTCACGAGGTGTCTGTCCATTGCCCAGAATTCCCGAGTCCGGCGTGTGGTGCTTCTTCCGGTCGCTCTACGGGGGGCGTCAGCGACCCCTTCACCTTGTCTCCGCCCGATGGAGTCTTCACCCGGGGCCGTGTTCCCTCCACAAGTTAATAGTGTCCTTGTGTTTTCTGATCTAAGAATACTAATTTTTAAAAATGCCTGCTGCCTGTGATAGGAGCATACTTCAATACAGTACAGAAACGTACATAAAAGAAACTTAAGCTCACCCACAATCTTCCCACCCAGGGATAACACCACTAACATTTTGCTATATAATTTTAGGGTTTTCATGTATACTCTTAAAGGGTTTTTTTTTGTTGTTAATGGAAAAATGGTGAGCGTGTGATGATCTCCCCATAATGTCTGATATCTTTCCAGGAAAATTAAAATAGATTACATAATTATTTTTAATGGCTGCAAGGGTATCATAATTTTTCAACCAGTCGCTAAATTGTTGGACTTTTCAGGTTTTTCTAGCTTTTTACGTCTACAAGCAATACTAGATCAATATTCTTATACATAAATGTATATATGTCCCTGATTATGTCCTTATAGTAAATTAATAGAAATAAAATTACTGGCTCAAAGGGAATACAACGTTTCTAAGATTCTTAATGATATTACCAGACTCTCCCATAGAAATATATTTTTGTGAATTGCTAGTTCATGATTTCTGCCTATTTTAAAACCGAAATATTCACATTTTAAAAATTATAAGTGCTTGTATATTATAAATATTAACACTTGTCTGAAATATTTACAAATATTTTTCTTTTTTTTAAGTTCATCTTTCAATATGGCTTATGATTTTTATTTACTGAAGGAAATTTTAAATTTTTATGCAGACCTATCTAATCTGTCTTTTCCTCTATTTCCAGGTTTGATGTCATGCTTACCTGTGTGTATTTTTTCTAGCATTTTTAGGGTTTTTTAAAAATTCAGTAGTTACTCCATCTGAAGTTTATTTATAAGGAGCAAGGGAAGAATCTAGCTTAAATTTTTTTTTTTTCTGAATGACTTGCTGGTTGCCCCATACCATTTACTGAATACTCAGTTTTCCCTACTGATTTAAAATGGTGCCTTTATAAAATGCAGTTGGTTCTCCACATCTGTGGGGTCCATATCCCCCAACCTCGGATTGAAAATATTCAGGAAAAAAAAAAGATGATTGCCTCTGTGTTGTACATGTACAGACTTTTTTTGTCATTATTGCTTAAACGATACAGTGTAACAACTATTACATCGCATTTACATTGTGTTAGGTATTATAAGTAATCTAGAGATGATTTAAAGTATACAGGAGGATGTCTGTAGACCATATGCAAATGGTATGAGATTTTATATAAGGGACTTGACCATCATCAGATTTTGGTATCCATTGGGGGTCCTGGAGCCAATCCTGTGTGGATATTGAGAGATGACTGTACTGAATTTCCATAGGTACTTTCTTTACTGTTCCATTGACTTACCTGTTACTGGGCAGTAATATAGTTTTTTTTTGTTTGTTTTGTTTTATTTCAGCATATTATGGGGGTACAAATATTTAGGTTACGTATATTGTCCTTCTCCCCCGCCCACAGTCAGAGCTTCTAGCGTGTCCATCCCCCAGACGGTGCACATCGTACTCATTATGTATGTATATACCATCCCCTCCTCCCCGCTCCCATCTGCCTGACGCCAGATAAATGTTATTCCTGTATGTGCACTTCGGTGTTGATCAGTGAAACCAATCTGATGGTGAGTACATGTGGTGCCTATTTTTCCATTCTTGGGATACTTCACTCAGTAGAATGGGTTCCAGCTCTATCCAGGAAAATACAAGAGGTGCTATATCAACATTGTTTCTTAAAGCTGAATAGTACTCCATGGTATACATATACCACATTTTATTAATCCCCTCATGTGTTGATGGGCACTTGGGTTGTTTCCACATCTTTGCAATTGTGAATCGTGCCGCTATAAACGTTCGAGTGCAGGTGTCTTTTTTACAGAATGTCTTTTGTTCTTTTGGGTAGATGCTCAGTAATGGCATTGCTGGATCAAATGGTAGATCTACTTGTATCTCTTTAAGGTATCTCCATATTGCTTTCCACAGAGGTTGCACTAGTTTGCAGTCCCACCAGCAGTGTATGAGTGTTCCTATCTCTCTGCATCCATGCCAACATTTATTGTTTTGGGACTTTTTGATAAAGGCCATTCTCACTGGAGATAAGTGATATCT
>CAUYSK010027133.1:0-65780 GCA_963575035.1 Avahi laniger | reverse complement strand
GTGGCATCAGCCTAGCTCACAGCAACCTCACACTCCTGGACTCAAGCGATCCTACTGTCTCAGCCTCCCGAGTAGCTGGGACTACAGGCATGCGCCACCATGCCCGGCTAATTTCTTCTATATATATTTTTAGCTGTCCAATTAATTTCTTTCTATTTTCGGTAGAGACGGGGTCTCACTCTTGCTCAGGCTGGTCTCGAACTCCTGAGCTCAGAATGATCCGCCCACCTCGGCCTCCCAGAGAGCTAGGATTACAGGCGTGAGCCACCGCCCGGCCGGGACTGACACATTCTATGTGACCTCAGGGTAGAACCAGGACCATTGGGTGGAAAGAAAAAGGACTTAGGTTCTAGGTTGACCAGAGTGGGGACCAGCAGTCTTATGGGGGTTGGAGTGAAATATTCATACCATCTGCAAAGTTATGCAAACTGAAATCGTGATAGGTAACGTTAAAGTCCCTTACAACCCAGAGGGAAGTTGTTAAATCTGCCTGGGTTTGAGAAATGCGGGGTTGGGATTGATTCATTCATTCACTCAATTAACAAATATTTACTGCGTGCCAGACATTGTTCCAAATTCTGTGGATACAGTGGTAAAACAGATAAAATTCCCTAACCTCAGGAGTTTGTACTGTAGTGAGAGTTGATTATTGATGCCTTACAGTGTTCTAAGTGCTTTAGATATAATAAACAATGAATTCTCACAACCCTTTTTGTAGTATTATTACCTGTATTACTATACTGAGGCACAGACAGGTTAAATAAGTTGTCCAAAGCCACACATCTATTTGTACACAATCGGCCTGGCCAGACTTACCCACTACCCCCTTCCGTCTCTCAAAAGAGGACTCTGATCCACTACGCCAATCTGTTACTTGGGAGGAAATGGACAGTCAAAGCTGCCAGCTCTATGGACAAGTGTGTGCCCAAGGAGGGCTCACACTGTAAGCCCTGAGTCTCCCAGGCTCAGGCCTTCATGAAGAGGGTGGGCACATCTACACTGTTCAACCACACTGAGCTCTGAGGTATCTGAGGTTGTAAGAGTATCAAGGGGTTACAGATGATGGGCTGGGTCACTGTCTCTCCCCCACCTCCAAGGCTTTAGGACTCACTACTATTGATTAAATTTATACAACAAATATTTATCAAACACCCACCACACGCCCAGCACTGTGCTAAATGCTGAGAAAACAGCTGTGGGGTGGGCCAGAGGACTTTCACCTTATTTAACTCCTACAAATGCTCTGTGACTAAGATTATATCTCCACTTTACAGATCAGGAATCTGAAGCTCACAGAGGTGAAGTGCCTTGCCCAGAGACACCTGGCTGGAAAGGGATGGAGCAGGATTTGTAGTGTGCTCTGCCAGGCTCTTGAGCCCATGTGCCACACACCTCCAATGGGTGGGGGAAGGAGGGAAACAAACTTGAGATAAGGACAATGCCTGGCTTCAGTTTCCCCCTCCCCTCTAGCCCTTGAACTCTCCTGAAGTCAAACTCAGCCTGCTTCTTCCAGGCCATATCTACCCCTCCCCACTGCTGCCCCCCACCTCCAAAATTCTAAGAACCTTGGCCATTTGATTTAGTGAGGGGAGGATCCCTGCTTCTATGTGACCTGGAGCAATACTCTTAGCCTCAGTTTCCTCATCTTTAAAAATAGAGATAAGTATCTTCATGCCCCGCCCCACCCCCAACCCGGAGTTTAAATGAAATGTTGCATGCAGAGCAAGGCCGGGTACCCGGGAGGGGCTAGGTCACTGGGCACTCTAAGGCACTGCAGGGATCTTCCCCAGGGCCAGACGTCCTGGCCCATCTTTCCCGGATCTCTCACTGATGCTCCCTTCTTCCCCCTTAGTTCCCGAGAACACACAAACACTCAGAGGTCTGTATCTGTACCATTCCCTCCTCCCAGAGTCTCCAGAACAGGCCCTGCCGCACCAGACTCTGTCCCAGCCGATGCCAAGCCTGGGCCGGGAGGAACACTCCAGCCCTGAGCACGAAACAGCCGTCGGCTTGGGCGTGGGACAGCCTTGCACCCTCGGTCTCCTGCCCCAAAGGTGCAGCCCGAGACTCCCCTATCCGCAGGCATCTAGTCCCGGAGGCAAGGGAGAACCAGACCCCAGCGCTGCCCCCTGGACTAGCACAGCGCCTACACCAGCACCGCCCTCGGGGCGAGCACCACCCTCTCAGCTGCAAGGGCCCTTCGCCCGCCGGCCGACCCAGCCTCTCTCCGGTCTTGACATTGTTCCTCGGAGTGAGCTCGGCCTCTTCCCCATGCCGACACTGTCCGTCGGGTGAGAGCGGCTCCCGCCACAGCCAGTGCAGCCCTAAGGGCGAATGCACCCCCCCTCACCCCACTGTGCCCGCCCAGCCCGAGGGCCCGCTCAGGCCGCTCTCCGGCCCGGCCCGCGCACCCCGGAAGTAGGAGGGTGGCCCCGAGGAACCGGGCCCAGGATCCTCCCCGTCCGGGCGCAGCCTCGGGGGTCTCCTCACACTGGTGCCGCCCTAGTTTGCGCCCCCTCGGGCCCGCGCGGCCCTTACCTGTCCCGCCAGGTGAGCCGCCTCCGGCTCAGCCCCTCCCCCGTCCCCCTCACCGCTCACCTGGGGCGCAGGTAAGCGTCTCGCGGGAGCGCTGCACGGGCCGCCGCTGGGGACACACTTCCTGCCTCCGCGAAGCGCCGCTGCAACTCACCTGGGCTGAGGCCCCGCCCCTAGGCTCTGGGCAAGCATCGCCGCTTGCCGCTGCTGGGCCTAGTCCCGGCCAGCGAGGCCTGGCGGGAGCTGCCGAGAGGCGCTAGGGCCCAGTCTCCTCTTCTCTTAAACTGTCTGGAGGTCCCAGCAGCCTCGGAGAGTCTGGGAGCGCCTGCCAGACCTTAAAGCTCTAGCTCAAAGGAAAGCTCTCCCTGACCCCTAAGCCTGACTGGTTTTCTTTTATATGGAACAATTCCCTGTACCTCTCTCTCTCTCTTTCTCTCTTTTTTTTTTAAGACAGCGTCTCGCTATGTTGCCCAGGCTGGAGTGTAGTGTCTAGTCACAAGCACGATCATGCGATCATGCGCAAACTACAGCCCTGAACTCCTGGCCTCAAGCGATCCTCCTGATTATAGCCTCCTGAATAGCTGGGACTGCAGGTGCTTGCCACCATGCCAGGTTGTACTTCTTTATCCTACCTAATACCCAGCACACTGTTGTTTTCTTGTCTTGTTTCCTCCTTTAGCCTCTGACCTTGAGGACAGGGTCTGGTCTTGTTTCCTTATGTTCCTTGTATTCGGCACAGGTCGTGGCACAATGCTAGGTGCTCAACAACTATTTTCAACTGAATGAGCCGCTGGGCTCCGATTTCTCCCTTTGCCTGCTGGTCAGTTCGCCTTCTCTTCTGTTCGAGGAAATCTGTCGGTGAAGACAAGTACCTGCCTCTGGGGTTCAGAGTAGGGGGGGTGTGGAAGAGGGGGCCAGGCTGTGCAGCCCTGAAAGACATCCTGGATTAGCAGAGGTGCCCAAAACGGGCCATGACCACCACATCCTGAGGGTGTCTCTGCAACAGGTAACACCATTGGATGGCAAGAAGTCAGAGCTCAGACTATCCTGGGTTCCTGCTCCTTAATAACTGCTGAATGGGCCGGGCATGGTAGCTCATACCTGTAATCCTAGCACTCTGGGAGGCCGAGGCGAGGGGATTGCTTGAGCTCAGGAGTTCGAGACCAGCCTGAGCAAGAGTGAGACCCCCGTCTCTACTAAAAATAGAAAGAAATTGGCCAAACAACTGAAAATAGAAAAAATTAGCCTGGCATGGTGGTGCACACCTGTAGTCCCAGCTACCTGGGAGGCTGAGGCAGGAGGATCACTTGAGCCCAGGAGTTTGAGGTTGCTGTGAGCTAGCCTGATGCCATGGCACTCTAGCCCAGGCAAGAGAGTGAGACTCTGCCTCAAAAAAAAAAAAAAACAACTACTGAATGACTGAACAATAGTGCCAATAAACAATTGACTTTTAGGGATCATCTCCAGGATCCGTGCTAAACCCCTTACTTGCACAGTATTATTTACTCCTTCCACTAATCTGTGAGGTGGGTCAGGTATTATCATTTCCATTATGCAGATGAGGAAACTGAAGCTTGCAAGACGTTGTTTACTCAGGTAGTTGGCACGAACTGTTTGACTCTGGGCAAGGCACTTTCCTTCTCTAGGCCTCATCTGTGAAGATAACAGTACCTCTCTCCAGTTGAGAGGATTAAAAAAGATAATGGAGAAAAAAAAAAAGCAAAAAAGAAAAAGAAAAAAAAAAGATAATGGATGTAGGAAGAGATCACTGGAGTGAGTTAGGCATAGGTCTTCAGTTTTCACCAGAGGACCCTCCGTGGCAGCCCCTCCCACCACATCTTGTCCACATTCCTTCCTGGGGAGAGTGATACAATTTTTTCTCATTTGGAGCTCAGAGTTTGTCACATCATGTGTAGTTGAACATCTGTGTTCTTTAAGATGCAGCCAAGTCCATTCCTTTGGTACAGCCACAAGAAGCTCGCGCACACATGCACAGGAGGAATGTGTAGAAGAACGTTAGTAGAGCTCTGTGCAGTGGCAGTATCGTAGCCAATGAGGTTGATCCGAGGCTCAATTGAAAACTTTTCCCAATACCCTCTATGACGAGTTGTAATACAGTAGGCATTGCCAATTTTTGACAGTCTCTATGCAGACTGAATTAAAAAAAAAAAAAAGGATGTTAGTAGAAACATTGTTCATGGTAGCCCCAAACTGAAAACACCCAAATGCCACTGACAGGAGATAAAGAAATGTGGAATATTCATGCAAAGGAATTAGTTATATAGCAATAAAAAATGAATGAAAAACAGCAACATGGCTGGATTGTGATAAGATAATATCAAGTGGAAAAAGGCAAGTCCCAGAAGATTACATATAGAACGAGATCCTTTTCATACAGTTCAAAATTAACTGGAACTTGTTATATTTAGGCATAATAATAGGTTGGACCATATGAAATTGCTGTCTGACCTGTTTTGATGTGAAAAAAAGTGGCAAATTCATATGATTCAGCCTAATTTATAAGAGAAAGAAACTATTTAAGAAAAAGATCAAGGGGACTGGGTGCGGTGGCTCATGCCTGTAATCCCAGTGCTTTGGGAGGCTAAGGCAGGAGGATCACTTGAGCCCAGGAGTTCGAGGTTGCAGTGAGATATGATGATGCCACTGCACTCTAGCCTGTGCAACAGAGTGAAACCCTGACTTCAAAAAAAATAAAATAAAAAATTTAAAAATTTAAAAAAAATAAAAACAATATATAAAACAAAACCACCAGATGAAAGTCTGAAAACAAAACAGGGTACCTTATAGGTCCAGCATTCGGTGTGACAAAGGAAAAAGAGGTCATTCCTTGCATGTCGGTATTAGACTAAGTTGGCCAAAAAAATAAAATAAAATATCTACTGGGATGAATTTTTTGGAGAACTAGCTACTTCTCCTGTGCATTTTCCTTTACAGTTTTCAAAACAAACACATTTTTATTTGATCCCTGCTATAGCCCTATGAGGTAGGCATTGTCGTATTCATTTTACGGATGGGGAAGCTGAGGTCCATCAAGATTAGGCCATTTGCCCAAGGCCATACTGTGAGTGGAGACGCTGGGAGCTGGGTGGGAACCCCATCCTTCAGGCTCCCAGTGCAGTGCTCCGTACTATGCCCTCCTCCAAGCCCTCAAAGCTGTGTTTGGGCTTCTTTCCTAGTGGATCAGAGGCCTGTCTTTGTAATCAGAGTCTCCTGAGCTCAGTTCTGCCTTTTGGTCTTGACCTGGAGCCATTGTCCTGATCCTGTGCTTTGACCACAGTTGCTCTGCTGTGTTCAATTTTTACTTTTCTGGTCACCTTCCTCAGCCATCATTTAGACTCCCGAGCTGGTGACAGCTTGGGCAAAAGAGGGAGATGTCAAGGATGATTCTGGGTTTCTGGCTGTGTTACTGGATGGATGCAGATGACTGGGGAGGACAAGTTTGGGGCGTAAGAATGCAAACTTAGTGTTAGACCTATTGAATTTGAGGATTTGTGAGATAGTCAAGACACATCACCATTGCGTATATGGTGCCACTCAGAGTGCTATTTAGAAGCTGCAACACCTGCAGCTTTGGGGCTGGGAGGTGCAGTGGGTCGGGGAATGTGGGCCGTGGCATGTGAAGCCCACCTCTGTCTCTGCCTCTCTCCCTCTCTTCCTTGGGGCTCTGCTGCTTGCCCTGGTGTGCTTCTCCCATAGGGGTACTAGGGGGCAGCACACAACAGTAGAAATTGCCAGAACTTCACAGTCACAGGATCTGACTTCTTTGAACCTCAGCATTTCTCATGCGAAAAGGGGTTTAACGTGAGGCAGGATGCACAGTGGCCTGAATTTGTGCCCCAGCTCATACTCTTCCCAGCTATGTGACTTTGACCAAGTTATTGAACTTCTCTGTGCCTCAGACTCCTCATCTGTAAAGCGTAGGTAGTAATAGTTTCTTTTCATGTGGTGATTACAACAGAGACCAGTACATGGTAAGCGCTAAATAGATGTTAGCTATTTTATTTTACCCACTTCTCCCGACCTTCACCCCCCAGCCATTCTGGAGCCAGGACTCTCAAGGGCAATATTGCTGCCTCTGAGAATAAGCAGAACAGATTACTATGACTGACCATGACCGCCTACGGTGTTAGGTGTATTATGTGCCTTATTCCATTTAATCCTCACAATAACTCAGTAAATAGATTCCCAAAGCCCCATTTTATAGCTAAGAAAAACAGAGGCTCAGAGATTTGAGCCACTTGCCCAGGGTCACACAGCTAGTAAGTGACAGAGCCCAGAGCTGAGCCCAAGTTCGTTCCGGTTCAGAGCCTGAGCTCTTTGCAGTGTTCCTCTGGGTACCCCAGACACTGGGGCCCCGGCCCCAGGAGAACAGAGGGTTCTCTGCTCACGAATTCCTTTCTGAAATTATATTATACTTTGTGGCGGAATAGGAGAGGAAAACACCTACCTAATGGGTACTATGAACAATATTTGGGTGATGGGTACACCTATAGCCAGGACTCAAGCATTACAAAAGCAATCCATGTAACCTGAAACGTTTGTACCCTCTTAATATTTTGAAATTTAAAAAAAATTCTCTTCTATAAATTGGTTCCAATTCTGCCTGTTTTACCCTTCTTTTCCCAGATAGAATTTCCTGGAATTCTGAATGGAATAAATGGAATGGAACCAACGGACAGGGAACCCAACGGGGTGGAGCAGGAGGGAGCGGAACCGTGTAGGATGAGGCAGAATTGGAATGTGTGAGGTGACACTGCCTCAGCTGCTCTGATTGGTCAGGCTGTTCCAGAGGTCAGACAATGGGCTGGGGACCATTCAGAGTTCCCCTACCTTTTCTTTTTTCTTTCTTTCTTTCTTTTTTATTTTCTTTTTTGGGGCATTATTTTTTTATTTTGTTTTATCTCTGTATTTTTTTTTACTGATTAACTTTTTTTTGTTTCTTTTTGTTTTTTATTTTATTTTTTTTTTATTTTTATTTTAATTTTTTTTTTTGAGACAGAGTCTCACATTCTTGCCCTGGCTAGAGTGACTGCCGTGGCCAGCCTAGCTCACAGCAACCTCAGACTCCTGGGCTCAAGCGATCCTACTGCCTCAGCCTCCCAAGTAGCTGGGACTACAGGCATGCGCCACCATGCCCGGCTAATTTTTTCTATATATTTTTAACTGTCCAATTAATTTCTTTCTATTTTTGGTAGAGATGGGGTCTCGCTCTTGCTCAGACTGGTCTCGAACTCCTGAGCTCAAACAATCCGCCCACCTCGGCCTCCCAGAGAGCTAGGATTACAGGCGTGAGCCACCGCGCCCGGCCAAAAAGCAGTATAAAGTTTTTTGAGGAACCTCCATACTCTTCTATTAATAAATAGTGACTGTACTGGTTTACATTCCCACCAACAGCATATGAGAGTTCCCCTTTCTCTGCATTCTCATCAGCAGCTGAATTGCCTATCTTTTTGATAAAAAACATTTTAGCTAGAGTGAGATGATATCTCATTGTAGTTTTGATTGGTATTTCTCTGATGATCAGTGATGTTGAGTATTTTGTCATTTACCTGTTGGCCATTTGCATGTCTTCTTTTGAGAAGTGTCTATTCAGATCTTTTGGCTATTTTTTTTTTTGCTATTGAGTTGTTTGAGTTCCTTATATATTCTGGTTATTAATCTCTCAGCAGATGGGTAGTTTACAATTATTTTCTCCCATTCTGTATGTTGTCTCTTCACTTTGTTGATTATTTCCTTTGTTGTGCAGAAACTTTTTAGCATGATGTAATCCCATTTGTCTATTTTTGCTTTAGTTGCCTGTGCTTTTGAATTCCTACACAAAAATATCTTTGTCCAGATCAAAATGTTCTGGAACATGTCTTCCCTATTTTCTTCTAGTAGTTTCATAGTTTTGGATCTTAGATGTAAGTCTTTAAAAACTAAAAATAGAACTATCATATGATCAAGCAATTCCACTACTGGATATATATCCAAAAGAAAGGAAATCAATATTTCAAAAAGATATCTGTACTCTCACGTTTATTGCAGCACTATTTACAATAATCAAAATATGAAATCAACCAAGTACCCATCAATAGATGAATGGATAAATAAAATGTGGTGTATATATACATAATGCAATATCATTCAGTCATTTACAGAAACATGGATGGAACTGGAAGTCATTGTGTTAAATAAAATAAACCAAGCTCAGGAAGAAAAATATTGCATGTCTCACTCATGTGGGAGCTAAAAAAGTAGATATTATGAAGATAGAGAGTAGATTGGTGGTTACCAAAGGCTGGGAAGGGTGTATTGGATGAAGAGAAATTGATTAATGGGTACAAATATGTAGTTTGATAGAATAAATAAGACCTAGTGTTAAGTAGATCAATAGGGTGACTATAGTTTACAATAACCTTTAGTATATTTCAAAATAGCTAGAAGAGAAGAATGTGAATGATTCTAGCACAAAGAAATGACAAACATTTAAGGCAATGGATATCCCATGTTCACTGATTTGATCTTTATAAAACTATATGAACATATTAAATTATCACATATGCCCCCAAAATAAATAGGAAAAATGATATTAAAATGTTTGACAGCTTATCTTATGTTTTTATCTGGTATTGGTGTTAGGGTAATGCTGATCTCATAGGATGAGTTAAAAAATGGTACAGCTTCTTATATTTTCTGGAGGATATTGTGGAGAATTGGTATATATATATATCTTTTTGGTATATATATTTTTTAATGATAGGTAGGTTTTATCAGTGAAGTCATATGAGCCTGGTACTTCCTTCTTAGAAGGTTACTATCAATTAATTTTATTTTTTATATATAGAACTATTCAAATATCTATTTCTCTTTGTGAATTTTGGTACTTTGTGCCTTTCATGGAATTAGTCCATTTCACCTAGGTTATCAATTTTTTTGCATGAATTTGTTTCTAGTTTTTTATTCTTTTAATATCCATTAAATCAGTAATGATGATCCTTCTTTCATTTTTGATATTGTCCATTTTTGATTATGTCCTTTCTGTTTTTTCTTAGTTTTGCTAGGGGTTTATCAATTTTATTGAACTTTTCAAAGAATCAACTTTTGGTTTTCTCTATTGTTTTTTCTGTTTTTAATGTCATTAATTTCTGCCTTAATTTTTATAACTTATTTTCTTCTTCTTCTTTTAAGCTGAAATTGCTATTCTTTCTCTGTTTTACTAAATGAAAAACTTAGGATATTGATTTTAGATTTTTCTTCTTTTCATATATATATGAAAAGAAGAAATATATATATATTTATACATATAATGCTATGAATTTCCCTCTAAGCACTGCTTTCACTTTATCCCACAAGTTTTGATAAGTTATGTTTTCATTTTCATTTAGTTCAAAATATTTTAACTTTCTCTCAAGACATCTTTGATTTATGGGTTATTTACAATTGTATTGGTCCACATATTTTTCAGCTATCTTTTTGTTATTAATATCTGGTTTAATTTTTTTTGTTCTAAGAACATACTCTTTTAAAATTGTTAAGGTGTGTTTTATGATCCAGAATGTGGTCTATCTTGGTAAATGTTTCATGTGAGCTTGAGAATGATATGTATTCTGCTGTTGTTAGATAGAGTTTTCTAAAAATGTCAATTGAATCAAGTTGATTGATAGTGTTATTCAGGTCATCTATATCCTTACTGCTTTTCTGCCCTCTTGATTTATCAATTACTGACAGGAGCATTGAAATCTTCAACTATTATGGAAGATTTTTCTATTTCCTTTTTCAGTTCTATCAAATTTTGCCTCATATATTTTGACACTCTGTAGTTAGGCTTGTATATGTTTAGGATTGTATGTCTTCTTGGAAAATTGACCTCTTTTATCATTATGTAATGTCCCTCTTGAGCTCTCATAATCTTTCTTGTCTGAAGTCAGCTTTGTCTGAAATTAATATAGCTACTTCAGCTTTTTACTTTTTTTGTAATTTTGTATATATTTATGTATATAAAATGAAATTTACCACTTTAACCATTTTAAGTGTATGGTTCTGTGGCACTAAGTACATAAGTACATTCACATTGTTGCGCAACCATCGCCACTATTAGTTTCCAGAACTTTTTCATCTTTCCCAGCTGAAACTTTGTAGCCATTAAATGCTAACTCTTCATTCCTCTCTCTCCCTAGACCTGGCAACTACCATTCTATCATCTGTCTCTATGAATGAGACTACTCTAGGTATTTCATATAAATGGAATCATACCATACCATATTTGTCCTTTTGTGGATGGATTATTTCAATTAGGATAATATCAAGGTTACTTGGGTGATGCAAAGGCAGTTTATGTGTCCAAAGCATTTGTACCCCTGTAATATTTTGAAATAATAATAATAATAAAAAGTAACATCACGGATAATCTATGTTGCAGCACATGTCAGAATTTCCATGCTTTCTAAGGTTGAATAATATTTCCCTGTATGTATATACCACATTTTGTTTATCCATCCCTCCATTGATGGACACTTGGTTGCTCCTTCTCTTGATTGTTAACCTACCTGAATCCTTATATTTAGAATCAGTTTCTTATTAACATATATAGCACTATCTTGTTTTTTTAATCACTTTGGCAATCTCTGTCTTGTAATTGGTGTTTTTAAACCATTAACATTTAAAGTGATTATTGATATAGTTGAATTAATATTTATCAGGTTTGTAACTGTTTCCTACCCATTGCATTTGTTCTTTCTTTCTTTTTTGTTTTTTTTTTTCTTGCCTATTCTGGTTTTAATTGAGGATTTGATATAATTCTACTTTATCTCCTCTCTAGCATAAAAATTATACATCTTAAAAATTTATTGGTTACTCTAGAGTTTATAATATACATTTATAACTAATCTCAGTCCACCTTAAAATAACACTAAACCACTTCATAAGTAGCATAGTACCTTATAACAGAATATCTCCCAAATCCCGTTCTTTATGATATTGCTATAATCACCCAGTATATCATTACTATTATTGTTTTAAAAAAATAGTAATGTGTATCAATTTCTTTTTAGTTAAAAAATTGCATTTATTTGAACTTCTGCATCCTATCAACTACATCCTATCAGTTTTGTGGCATAACACATTTCACAATTCTCAGATATTGGTCACTATAGGTTAGTGGACCATATCCCTTTTTAAATTGAAACCATGCAATTTTCCACTAAAAACAAAGATGACTGATAAAATAATTTGTTTGCTGATGTTATTTTTTCAGGCAACTGGACTGGTTGATTTTCCACAACTGTCCGGAGTGATCATTTGCAGGTCAACGGTTAAGATCTATTGATCCAATTTCTTCAATACAGTTCAGACATTATGTTGACTGGAATAAATGGACCATGTCTGGATAGTTTAGTAGTTATGACAAGCACATCAAATTGGCTATTCAGCAACAAATCTTTGCTGTGTATGCAGCTCCCGACTTAAAAATGGGTGTGGTTCTGAAAGTTCATTTTAAACTAGCCATTTAAAACCCAGAATGCATAGCCCATAAAAATGTTAATTTAAAAAGGGCTTAAAAGCATGAATTGAGTTCCCAACCAGATTGCTACACACAAAAAATATTTAATCAATGTCTTGTGCTTCTAGTCCTGGAAAAGAACACATTTGGAATTTTAAGCTGGTAATTGAAGAATACACACCTTCTTCCATTTATCAGTAAAATAATCCTAGCTACTGTAAAAGACAAACACTAAAATATATAATCACTCAAATGTGACACAGATTTGTTAATTCTTGACAAAGTCTAATACTGGTATTCTTGACTGGCCTTTCTCTAAGCAGTGACATAGAGTCCCAGGTTTCTTCCTTCTTGTAGGCTCTTTAATTTTCAACAGCTGGTTTCCAAGGTCACTGAGTTAATCTTTCTGAAGCTGGGGATGGGTACAGTGCATGTTATTGGGGTCCAGGCTCAGGAAAGAGGACAAAGGGAAATTGGGTGAAAAGGTTGGCACTTAACTCCCAGGAAGTAGCTGAGGTGGGAGCAAGCAATCAAAATAACTTAGTTTTAATCCTATTTGATCTGCCAGCAACAATCAACTCCCGATTTCTCTATCATTCTTGAAATACCCTCTTGGTTTCCATAATATGATACACTTTTGGTTTTCTTCGGCATTGACTTCCTTTTTTGCCTACATGTGTAGTTTCTCCTTAAGGTTGAGTTCTAGGCTCTCTTCACTGCTTACTCTGTAGTTTTCATTAGTTGTTGCATCTACATCGAAATCTTTACTTATTACCTGTTTATTATTTTTAATAGACTTTATATTTTAGAGAAATTTTAGATTTATAGCAAAATTGAGCAGAAGAGCAAAGATTTTCCATGTGCTCCCTGGCCCACCAGAGTGATATATTTGTTACAATTGATGAACCTAAACTGACACATTTATGGTTTACATTAGGGTTGACTCTTGGTGTTGCACATTCTATGCGTTTGGACCAATGTATGATGACATATACCCACCATTATAGTATCATACAGAGTATGTTCACTGCCCTAAAAATCCTCTGTGCTCTATTTATTCCTTCCTCCCTGCTAACCCCTGGCCATCACCAATGTTTTTACTCTCCCTGTAGTCTTGTCTTATCCAGAATGACATATAGTTGAAGTCATACAACAGCAACTTCTGCAGATTGACTTCTTTCACTTAGTAAAATGCATTTGAATTTCTACCATGTCTGCTTATGGCTTGATAGCTCATTTTTTTAATACAGAATAACATTCCATTATTAAGATGTACCACAATTTATTTATCCACTCACATACTGAAGGGCATTGTGGTTGCTTTCAAGTTTTAGCAATTATGAATAAAGCTACTATGAACATCTGTGTGCAGGGATTTTTGTGTGGACACAAATTTTCAACTCCTTTGGGTAAATACCAAGAAATGCAATTGCTGGATCGTATGGTAAGAATATATTTAGTTTTGTAAGAAACTGCCAAACTGTCTTCTAAATTGGTTGTACCATTTGGCATTCTCACCAGCAATGAAGGAGAGTTCCTATTATTTCATATCCTTGACAGCATTTGGTGTTGTCAGCATTCTGGATTTTGGCAATGCTAATATGTGTGTAGTGGTATCTCACAGTTATTTTAATTCACATTTCCCTGATGACATATTATGTGGAACATCTATTTATATACTTATTTGCCATCTGTATATCTTCTTTGGGAGGTATCTGTTAAGATCTTTGGCCTATTTTTAAATCAGATTGTTTATCTCCTTATTGTTGAGTTTTAAGAATGTTTTGTATATTTCGGATAACAGTCCTTTATGAGATATGTTGTTTGCAACTATTTTGTTCCAGTCGATGGTTTCTCTTTTTATTCTCTTAGACTATAGAGCAGAAATTTTTAATTTTAATAATGTCCTCCAGCTTATCAATCCTTCCTTTCATGGAACATGCCTCTGATGTTGTATCTAAAAAGTCATCACCAAACCCTAAATCATCCAGATTTTCTCCTATGTTATCTTCCAGGAGTTTTGTAATCTTTCATTCTTTGTTTAGGTCTGCAATCCATTTTAAGTTAATTTTTGTAAAGGCTGTAAGGTCTTTATCTAGATTCACTGTTTTGCATTTAGACGTCCAGTTGTTCCAGCATCATTTGTTAAAAAGACTATCTTTCCTCCACTGTATTGCCTACACTCCTTTGTCAAAGATCAGTTGACTGCATTTCTGTAGGTAATTTCTAGGCTCCCTAGTCTGTTTCATTAAGCTATTTGTCTATTCTTTCTCTAATATCACAGTGTCTTGATTACTGCAGCTTTCTGGTAAATTTTTAAGTTGGATAGTGCCAGTCCTTCAACTTTGTTGGTCTCCTTCAATATGGTGTTGGCTATTCTGGGTCTTTTGCCTCTCCATATAAACTTTAGAATCAATTTGTTGCTGTCCATAAAATAATTCGTTGGGATTTTGATTGGAATTGTATTTAATCTCTAGATCAGTTTTCGAAGAACTGACATTGTGACAATGTTTAGTCATCTTAACCATGAACATGGAATATGTGTCGATTTATTTAGTTTTTTGATTTCTTTTGTCAGAGTTTTGTAGTTTTTTTTGTGTAGATCTTGTGCATCCTCTAGATATTCTTGACCTTATTGTGTTAGTTTTCTATTCAGAAACCAAAATGTTCATTTCCAAAATACAAATATGGTCATATCACCCTCTATTTAAAATGCTATGTCTTAAGATAAAGATCAAAATCACCAATTGACACATTAGGGCCTCCAAAGTCTGTACCCTGGCAACTATTACATCTTCATTTCACAACACTCAAATGTCTCCTGTTTCTTTCCATCACAGGGTGTTTGTACATGGTGTTCTCTCTGGTTCCCTTGCTCCCTTTCACCACAATTAGCTCAAACTTGTTCTGTAGATCTCAGTTCAGCATTTCCTGACATCCCAGTTTAGGTCAGGCACCTTTGTTGCATGTTCTTATGTGCTTTTTCTTCATAGTCATTTCTTCTTCAACCCCATTCCTTAGTTTTATTATATTTTTGTGTGCAATAATTATGTTCATATAATTTTTCACAGTTTCTGATTATATATTTGTTTGTAAATTGCTTGGTCCATATCCATCTCACTCATCTTTCCTCTACGTCCACTCCAAGCACCACCCATTTAATGTAATGAAAGTATAAATAATAATTTTATGTCTCTGAAGCCAAAAACAGTGTATGTGCTTAATACTTACTTATCGATGGAATGAAATAAACATGAATATGTTGGGATTAGTTAGAAAGGCTACAGCTTCATGTCAGGCAGGTATGTGTGACTCTGTTCAATCCATAGAGCCAGAACCATAAAGCTGCAGACTCTATGGGTTTTTCAGAATCTATACTGACTTCGCAGTACACTGGGGACAGACAAAAATAGGTTGCTCTTCAGTACCTTCACTGATATGATTTTATTTTAATTTAATTACCTCTTTAAAGACTCCATCTCCAAATACAGTCACATTTTGAGGTACTGGGGGTTAGGACTTCAACGTATGAATTAAAGTACTTCACTGTTATCTAGAAAAATATTATCCAATGAAAATATTGAGCCCCATATATAATTATATAATTTTAAAATTTCTAGAAGTCACATTTAAAAACATACAGGATGAAGTTACTTTGAATAATATATGTTGTTTAACCCAACATATCCAGGATAGTATTTCAATATTTAATTAATCTAGACAATTATTTGTGAGATGTTTAACTTTTTTCTATACTAAGTCTTTGAAATTTTGCGTATATTTTATACTCATAGCACATTTCAATCCAGTGCTAAGTTTTTATCAGAAACACTTGACTTATATTTAGAGTTAATAAAATTTACAGTTGAAAAAAGTAGTCTAGAGTCTCAGGTTATTCCAAATATATGCTAAACTTTTCCAATAACTGAATCCAATATTTACTTTTAAATATAAGTTACTTTTCACTAGACAATATTAAAAATTTAATTCCTCAGTTGCATTAGTCACGTTTCAAGTCCTCAATAGTCACATGTGGTCAGAGGCTGTCTCTGTCCATTCAGGCTGCTATAGCAACATAACTCAGGCAGGACAATAAGCAACAGAAATTTATTGCTCACAGTTCTGGAGACTAAGAAGCCCAAGATCTAGGCACCAGCAGATTCAGTGTCTGGAGAGGGACTTCTGTTTCACAGATGGCACCTCTTTGCTATATCCTTACATGGTGGAGGTACAAACAGCCTCCCTTGATCTTCTTCTATAGGGCATTAATCCCATTCCTGAGGTTGGAATGCTTACGACCTAATCCCCTCCCAAGGGCCCCACATCTTAATATCATCACCTTCGGAGTTAGTTTCCAACATATGAATTTTGGGGGGACACAAACATTCGGACTATACCAGTGACTGCAGCATGGGACAGCACATTCTAGAAAGACATCACTGTCCTTCTGTGAAACAGTAATGCTCTGCATGCCTTAACCACTCTCAATGATCACATCCTATAATATTAACCACACTTTTTACAGTAAAGCCCCATGAACAGGAAATTCCCCCTTGATAAAACAATTGGATTTTGAAAAAATAATGTTTAACACTCTCCAATGTGATTTAAAGTAGTCACACTACATTTTACATCCTAATTAACTTTCCCAGCCCCTCCCAGGAGATTTATTAAAGATCATCTCGGGGGACTTTCTAGGCTGGGCTTTGAGCCAAAGTCTTCCGGCTGCCTACCACCACACCCACCCCACTGGGTGCTAATGAGGATTGGCACAGCTGGAGATCTCGCATCCTCACAGTGGGAGGCAAAGACTTCTTCTCCCCCTCTTCCCAATCCCTCAATCCAATTGTAGGAAAAATACTGAGGATATTTTTGACACCGATCAGACTATGTCCAGGATCCCAGAGCTTTTGGTGGGGCATTGAAGTTCTTGGATCCTCTCTACTGTTTGCACATTTGCTTTCTGGGGCTAATATAAATCCACAGGGAGGCATCTCTGGGATATGAAGGCTGTTATCTTGATATTTTCTACCTTCAGTGGTCTATCTAAGAGTCAGGAAGTCACCTGAAGTCACACCAAGGGGAGAAGAACAGTGTTGTAGCTCTATGTAAACATTATTTCTTTTCCAAATGTACCAGGATACTCGGGAAGAACCTCTCAAATAAAAGTTTTTGTTTTAATGAATGAAGTCACTTCTCTCTTTAGATAGGTAGAGGAGTGAAGCTTCCAAACTCAGATTATGGCTTTCAAAGCCAGGGAAGCAAGAAATGCAAAATTCAATCTTTGGCTTTTCTGGCCAATGAAACCAGCTTTAAAATGATATTATTCTGTTTGGGGCCATTTACTGAATAAAAGCCAGGTACTGTTTTCCTTGCTTGATGCATATTATGGATGTAACTGACAAAAAGAGCCCATCCCCATGATGCTTACATTCCACTGGAAGAGACAGAGAATAAACAGATTATAGATGATGCATTAGTAGGTATTAATAATTGCTATAAAATAAAGAAAGGAAAGAATATAAAGAATGCAAGAAGATAGGGGCATGGATATTCTTTTTTTTTCCTAACAAGTATTTATGTAGTACCTACCATGTACTAGGTCCTGCATTATGTTAAGAACTGTGGAAGGATAAAATGAACTAGATATATCTCCTACTCTCAAGAATTGAGTTTTTGCCTAATATCAAGATTTACGTTTTATATATATTTGCCATATTTTCAAGAATTTTTTGAGAACTGAGAATCCCATCTTGCATTTTCTTTTTCTTTAAGAACATTTATCAAATACTTTATGGTGAAAAAATGAATGAATAAATGAATGATGTGGACATAGGATTTAGGGAGGGTGTTGTTACGAACCTAAAGCAGTAGCGTATATTATACCATTTCTTGGCATAGTAGGGAAAAAAACGCAATGGATTAAAAACTACCAAATCTGGTTTCTCTATCCCCTCCATTTCTTACTTACTGTGTGGCCTCAGACCTATCCTTAATATCTTTGAAGTTAAATTTCTCCATCTGTAAAATGGGGCTTCTAATTGTTGCTAAATGCAATGGTTATAAGGAGCAAATGTGAATGTGCTTTGTACATGCTAAAGCTCTATGCAACGTTAGGAGATTATTAGCATCCCTTCATTGGTGTGGCTAATTGAATATCAACTCTGCTAAAGGAAATTAAAATTAAACAGGCTGTATTGGACAATCCAATATAGAAACTCCGCATGGCAGGGGTTTGCATTAAGTCAAACATAGCAAGAGAGAGACCCTGCCGGAGAAAAGCAGTTAGATTTTGCTGCTAATTAGTACTTTTCCTTCAGGAGGTGGAATCTTCTCTCCCTTTTGCAGATCAAATTACTCATGTACCCCTATAAAAAGCATTTCAAAGTCAAAAGTGCAAGCAGTCCCAGTGCAATTTGCAGTGGGAATGGCTGCAGTGAGCAGTTAGCACACCATTAATTCTCAATTAAGTGCCAATTTGCACATTGCTGGAAAACAATTGCAAATTCTTTGTTTCTCCTCTTAAAGATGTCATTTGAATCTAAGAGAGCCAAAATCTAGTGGGAAAGGATAAATAAAGACAACTAGAGATAAAATCAGGTTGTGCCAAATCCCAGAAAGGGATCTCTCACATCACCAACTTGCTGAGTCCTTTCCTGTCAGCCGTCAGTCTAATAAGACACAGTGGTAGGGTAGATATTTATCATAATCCAGATTGGCAAGAGAAAAACTCAATTCTAGTTACGAGTTTATAGTTGAGAAATTCTCTGATCAACCTGAAGCAAGAAATTCAGAATTTCTGTTACAGAGAAGAATGCATTTTTTCCTGGCATGTCCAATCTTTTGTGTAAATCCCAGTGCTTCAGCTGTTCAAGAGTCCCGTTTTAGAAACTGCAAAATCAAAGTCAAATTATTAATATTTCTTTTTTGGGCCCAAGGACCCAGGAGCAGTAACACCCTCATTTACATTGCTGATAAGACATGTTTCTAAACAGGTTCAAAAGAGCTGAACATGATGGGTACAACTAGGTCCCCAAATCAGTGTAACTTCTTTTCACCCCAAATGCATTCGGCGTAAAACTTTATCATAATTTTTTGTTCATCTATAATTTATTGCACCTCTGTTCTGAGCATAGAACAGAGGGGTAGAAAAGAAATGCAGGTCTGCTTTCCAACAGCTTAAATCTTGATGGACAGAAAATACATAGGTGCATTGGGTTCCTGGCAAGGGGATGTAGCACTCGGTTAGGTGTTGCTTGATGCCTGTAAGATGCCCAGGAGCAAAAGCCTGACGCAACAGCCCTGAGCTGGAAGGAAGAAGTCTAGCAGAATTGTCAGGTGGCTTAGTACATGTTTCCCTTTTTGCCATCTCCAGTCACCTCACTGACTTTCCTAGATCACAGACTTTCCTAGGCACTGATCCTTGATTTGGTTTTGTCAGCTATGTGTTAGGGACCATCCAGCTTCCGCTCTTGTCATCTTCTAATTAATTTCCGATAGTGGACCATTGTTTTTTCTCATGCTACTGGCTAGTCACTTGCCTCATGGATTGAATCTGATAATACATACCAATTCTCTTTCCTCACACTGTGAATTACTGGATTTGATCTTGCATGGAGTTGGACGCCACATTCTGGAAGCATTTTTGTTTCTTAAAAATTTAGGCTCGTGAATAGTGGCCAGTAGAGCCAGATATTAGAACAAGGATGGCCAAGCTCTCCTCAAGGTCATTCAGGACATTGCAAGTCAGATCTGGTGTTTTTCCAGGGTGAAATAGGGGATGGCGTCCCCTTTGTTCTGATTATCCTGGAACAAAGTCGCTTCTTCCTTCCTCTTATTGGGAAGTCATGCAAAGAATGTCATGAGTCCCTTGCAATTGCAACCAGCTGGGTATTTTATACACTAAGCACACTACTCTTCCTCTTGGGACAAGTTTAACGTTTCTAACCTGCCTCTAGAAAAACATAATAGTAAAAAGACTGAGATACAATGGAGGAATGAATAGACTTAGAATTTATGCTCAGCTATTTATCTCAGTTTTGCTGAAGCTATGGGACCTGAGATAACTCAGGAAACATATGTACAAGATAAAAACACACATCAAATCACTCCATAACTACTGAATGATTGATTAAAATAAAGTCACCTGTGTAAATCAATAGGTCCTAATTGTGATATTTCTTTTTACTCATTCCTGTGTACTCAATTAGGGCCATCAGTTAAAATGGAAGAATAAACACATGCGCTGTTGATATGATTCAATGGACCTGGGGAAAAGCCCTTTGCCTAAAATTACCTCCTGCAATGGCCTGCTAAAGGCTAGATTCACCTAGATTAGTAAGTGATTATCACTTTAAGGCTGTATCACACATTATTTCTTTTGATTTTTACAGCTAACAAAAAAGTAGGTATTATTATAATTTCTAATTTTACAGATGGAAAAAGTGAGCATCAAAAATATTAAATGACTAACTCAAGGGCACTCAGACTGGAAACGCCAAAGCCTGTGTTGAGAACTCATGTTCTCTGACTTCCAACCTCATGTTTTGTCCACTCTCCACTCTTCAATCACGAGAAAGCCATTCCTTGAGTCCTTGTTGAAAGAATACTTTCCAGGAAACTCTATGAAAATGCACATATTCTCGTATTCACCTTATCCTATCTTATACCTTGAATATTTAGTTTCTTGCTTCGCCAAGTGTGGTTTATGACAAGTAGCACTGGAATCACCTGAGGCCATATTAGAAATGCCACTCTCAGACTCCACCCTAAATGTACTGAGAAAGAAAAGGGCACAATGGGAAAAAGGAAAGGCTGGAAAGAAAGGAAATTTTAGAAGCACCAAAATCAAATTCTATCCAGTTCATATTTTTTTTTTTTTTTTTGCCGGGTGGTGTTTTATTATCTTAATATATTGCCTAATCCTCTTCTATTTTCCCAAATACAAGAAAACTGCAGAAGCTTGTATAACTTTGGGCCCAGGCTCTTGATCCAGAGTTTTGTTCTCTACTTTTTTCAGGAAGCTAAAACAGATTTGCTAGAACTAGTATGTGTTTTATCACATTTTCCTATTTAGATTGAGTATCATTTGCTGTAGCATTTGCGGCAATGGTGTAGTATTGATCAAGAAGCATTTAGACTTTCTCACACTTTGCTTACAGAGGTTAATGGTGATGAGACAAAAGGTAATACTGGAAGAGTAAAGGTTAAAGCTTGAGGGCAAGAAACGTTGAACATATAGAAGAAAAGTTATTCTCCATCCAGGGTCTGTTAAGAAAGACATATAGAAAGGATACAAAACTGGACTAGTTAATACTGTAAAAAACATAAGTAACATGGGTACCATTTATCCCATACCAAATATTCTGTCCTATTATTAGACCAATATGCCCCTGTTTGGCATTCAGAAAATGTGGTTGCCATATGTGTGTTCGATAATGACCATATTAATCCACTGCCAGGATCAAAAGTGCTCTGGGATGTTTCACAAACAGTGGCCATGGTTTGGATGAGTTGCACATCACTCTTGTCCAGTTTTCTTGAAGCCAAATAGTCTTCGCAAAAAAATGCTGGCTGCTGTTAGAGGAAATAAATTATCAGAAGTGAGCATTATCTGCATCTCTACAAATTCAAAGGCCTGGGGTGGTTGCTAATTAGAAACTTGGAAGTTATGTGCTTGGAAAGGGGTTAGAGCAATTTTTCCCTTAAATCAGCATAACCTTGAGGGGGGTGAGAGTCCCTCTCTGGACTGTAGCTTTCCCTGGTTATTTCTATTTGGCTAAGAAGTATGGGCTCTGCCCCACGTAGGGAAATATGTGGCTGTGGCTGATGAAGGAGACAAGAAGCAAAGAAAATCACCCACTTACCTTTGAGCTCTGAAGCTCTCAAGTGGAAACCTGAGGCTGGACCTAAGGAGTCCAGATGTCAGGCTGTCGGGCTCATTACACTTATGACCCACTTCTGGCCACTGGGGGGCGTTCCCAGCAGGGATTGGCAACCGTGCACACCGCTGAGCCCTCTCTAATTGCTCCCTGCTTTCTTTCCGAACCACCCCCCCTCTCCACCCTCGTTTCTTTTTTGGTTTAACTCTCCTTTTCTTTTTCCTTTGTGCTTTCTACCCCTCCCAAACCCAAAGGTTTCCATTTTCCCCCCTATCTAGAGGCCTCTCCCAGCACAATTTCTGCTGCTACAGCAGTTCGCATCACTCACTACCATGGTGCCGCCTCGTCTTTGCTCTCTGGGGTTGATAAATATGTAGTTCTAGCATGAAAGAGACTGGGCATAATCACTGGAGACTTTTCAGAGTGAAAAAAATCAGCTCTCTTTGCAGACACTGCTTAACTGAGAACAGCTTGAGAAAATAAGTTCTACGAAAAGGAGACGGGAGGGGAGAGTGGCTTTATAAAATGGGAGGAATAAGAGAAATGTGGGGAAAAAAATCTATTTTATGGAAAATGGGTCAAACCCTTCAGTATTTATTGTTTAAGAAAAGCCTCCTGGGACGGGAAAACTTTTTCTATACTAAGACCTCTAATGGAGAAGTAGGGTTATCCTGAAAACTGACTTAGTAGAGATTTTCTTTCTTTCTATTTATACGGGAGAGAAAGGCTTTACAAAACTAACAGTAGAAAGAGGATTGTGTGGGGGCTTTAACAGCCTGTTTGGGAAACCAATTCTTATTTTTAAGAAAGATAGTGCTTAGTGTATAGTGCTATTTAATTAATTATAATTGAACCTTATCTATTAATTAAAATCTAAGAGAGAATGTATTTTTAGGTACAAAACATCCCAACATTCTGTTAGCAAATCATCCTACTAGTTTCATGTATTCAAATGTAGTAAGATTCAGCTTTCCATAAAATATATAATTATTCAGAGTTTTCAATAATGTATCCATTCTTCAGAGTTAGTTTTACTCAATAGTCTTCAATTTCATCAGAAATTGAGCAATAGCTCAGGTATTACAGTAAAATGTAGCTCATTCCTTGAGGGCCGTAGGGAAGAGGCTGGTGTAATACCCAATCCACAGGGTTTTGGATAGTCAGGCCCGCTAACTTCCAGTAAGAGGATTTCTGAGCAGTGATTTGACATCATTGTCAGTGTTTACCCTCAAGTACTTCCCCCTGGCCTACAATTCGCTCATCCATTGCCGACTCCATGAAGTCCAGCTTTGTCATTTGGCATCCATGTATTCAGAGAGTAGAGTGCTCTAAGGCCACCTGGCCCTCCTTCCTCTTCAGCACCGATTGGCCATCAGGCTTAGGGGCAAATTTGTAGGTTAACAGAAATTAACAAACGAGAGAACTCAACAAACTTAAAATTCAATAAGTAAGTAAATTCTTTGCAAAGAGCATTTAAAGCTTATGATTCTGCTAGGCTGCTTGATTTTCCAACAGCTTCCAAGTTCTTTCCTCTTCAATACTCTAATGAAGTACTGATCAAAGGTTTTCTCACTTCCACATCCCCATACAAGTTGGCAACTTTTCAGTTCTCCTTTTTTGTCGAAAGCTTTCATGCTTTGTAATCCTTTTTGTTCCAGGGAGCTCTACCTTTTCTGTGGAAGGCCATTTAGCTAGATACCCCTAGGAGGCTGGAATGCATGGCCAGCAGGAAGAAGCCACCACTGCTCACACACATGCATCAGCAAACACATTGTACTTATTCTTGCAGGGAAGGGGCAGATTCCTGATGTTCTACTCAGGGCGGCTCTAATAGCCATTCGTATAGACAGACAGGGAGGGAAGCATTATAATATATGTGCTGGAAAAGCAAGGCAGGGCTCTACTTTATGTCTTTCCCCTGGAGTTTTAGATTTCGGAAAATAGAATATTTATCTCAGGAGTTTGTAAGTCCTCCATCATTGGAAATATTCACTTAGAAGTTCTGTGATCCTGTCTCGGGGCTTTATAAAACATATGTGCTTTTGTATATAATCTCTACCCAATTATAGCTCTGAGATGTTGAGTTCTATGAATTCAGAGGAAAAAGTAAGTAGGGTTATTTGAAATTTTATTTTGTAGGATATGGTACCAACTGCATTGAAACCTTCTTAACTCTCCCCAGTTCCTACCTCAAACATTGCTCTCTCCTTTTTGTTTTTGCTAGTTCTGTAATAATTTTTTAAAATTTAACTTAGTGTGTATATTTGAGTACCTATTTGGTGCTGTGCACTGTACTAGCATCTGTAATTATTTTTATCAGGACTAATTTTTTTGTTGGTTCGGTTAATTGTAAATAAAAGCTTGTGGGTGAAGTAGCAAACTTCCAACATAAAGCCGAGAAGGCAAAACATGACCCAATTGATAGAAGGAACAAATCTGAAATTCTTAAATAGCAGGATTCTATTCTTCAGAGTAATTATGGTGAGAGTAGTGTTATATAAGAGGTTTTAGAGTCAGACAAACTTCAGTTTGAATATAGATTGCGCACCTAGTACTATGGTTTTAGCCACTTGATGGTCTTAAAACTCAATATTCCCATCTACAAATTTGAGATGATGCCATTATCCAAATATAAAGGTTAAATAAAAATTACAAATGTAAATCACCTTGTGCCTAAATTACATAAGGTTCCAGAAATATTAACACATATTAATTGTTCTCCCTTTGCTTTAGGTAGCCAGATCTGAACTTAGAAAAAGAATGGATTTTTTCATCTTGGTAGGTGTACTTAACACTCTTTGTCATCTGCTTTGTTGGTTTCTGGTTAAGTGAACATGGAACAAAAAGGTCCTCAAACACCTAGGTCTTCTTGGGGTAAAGAAGCGAACTTGCTGGATGCCTCCGCTCCGGTGAACCCTGTCGCACTGCTAATCCTGTTGCTGTACTGCTTTCAGTGCCACAGCCCCTCCCGGTCCTGTCTCAACCACCTCCCTCACCACAGTGCTGGAGCCAGAGCAAGACCAGTGCTCTAACCCCAGGGCAGGAGAGAGATTTTGAATACAGAGCTGGAGCCCTGCCCTGGACCACTTTTCCGTGAGTCCCAAGCACCAAGCCCTGGCCCTGGGTAACTGAGGACACAGTGACTCTGGAGAGAAAGTGAGTGGAGCCCACACCCTAGACTCTGCCTGCTTCTCTGAGTACAACCCTGCTCCACCCTCAATTTTTCCATCTGTGGTTTGTACAGTCCCCCCAGCCAAAATTCTTGCACTAGATTTACAGCAATGGCCTCTTTCTGGTTAGACTCATCGTGTTTTAAGTCAATGCCTTTTCTTTAAGACTTATGTCCTGGAACAACAAATAGAAAACAGTGCTAGATTCCATATTGTTAACTTGGGTAAAGTTCAATTTTAGAAATAAAGTTTCAGAGAGAAAGATGACACTAAAGCTACTCAAATAATTGGAGCTACCTTAGAAAATGAATTTAAGCAGCATTTAGTATGCATTAGGGTTTAATGAGTACAACCAGTCCTCCATATCTGTGAGTTTCCCATCCGTGAATTCAACCAACTGCAGATTGAAAATATTAAAAAATTAAATAAAAATAATACAAGTTTAAAAATATAGTATAATAGCTATTTACATGATATTTACATTGAATTGGGTATTATAAGTGGCATAGAGATGATTTAAACTATATGGAAGATTATATACAAATACTACACCATTTTATTATAAGGAACTTGAACAGCTGCAGATTTTGCTATTTGCTAAGTGTCCTGGAACCAAATCCTTGTGGATATTGAGGAACCAGAAACAACTGTATTCACTATAACTTACTCTAAACCAACCACTGTGGTGAGTATCACATACATATGCTTTCATTATATCCTCATAATAATCTTCTAAATTAGGCATTGTCAAATCTACTATATATGAGGAAACAGATTTGGGTAAGTAAAATAACATGTTCAGTACACATCCGGAATGTTACAGAGCCAGGATTTGAACCCATGATTGTCTGGTTTCATTATTGGCTCTATTTCACTATGACCAGCTAGTTCAATTACATTGTTAAGACAAGCAAACTTGTAAACTACATGCAGCATGTCAAATAACAACCAAATAATGAATTATTAATGCACGCGTTTACTTCTTCTTCTCACAAGCACTGTTGGGTTTGGATGTCACTTGTCTGCTAGGTGGTATTTGATCTTTTTGTGTGTAGCACATTCCTAGGTGTTTTGAAACAGTGGTGAGCCCTGCTGATTTTCAGTAAATGAGGCTCTTACCCCTAATTGTCATTGATGACATGCTTCAGTTTAGCCTCTGGAAAGTTTGAGAAAAGGGAGGGGGCGCAGCATTGGTTTGATCAGCTAGGGGATAAAACCATAGGAGTACCTTCCCTCAAAGCCAGGGGAATTGGTCCTGTGTCTTGACTGAAGTTCTAATCACAGAGTCCAAGGTATTTCCTTGCATTTCCCCAGTGATTTCAGTTGCGTGCCACAATCTATTTTGATTCTCATCTCCGAAAGTCTGGATTAGTCGATGTGGAGATCATTTGATACAGGGATAGAGCATTTCAAGAGATGGTGCCTTGCAATGTAAGTGCTGAGCATAGATTATTATTCAGAATATCCATACTTACAGTAATAAAAATTAGGAGTCATGTTCCCAAGTCTTTTTATTTTTTTTTTAACCTAGATGTTGACAGGTGGTGAGCAGGTGGAGCACGCAGAGCTTGTCAGGGATGTGTCGGAGTGGTAGGTGGGGGAGGGGTGAAGATATGAGTGAACGCTATCAGCTCAGTCGCTCCTTTCCTGTTGTTGTTGAGTGACACTTGGATATATCACTAAACATATAAAAATAGAAGCTCTGTGTCAGCCTTCTCCTTGTACAGGGTGCTGTGCTGCAGCGTTTAAATCTGGATGTCAGTATGCCACTATCGTTATTTATAGAGGAGATCCATATTAACATTTTGAGAGCAACAGAGGAACACAGAGGAAGAGAAAAGCACATTTTAGAGGGAACGTACTGCGAATATTGTGTCGCATTGATTAAACATTTAAGTTTACGTCGTTTGAAATAATAATTCATGTCTGTATAGGAACATATATTTTGCAAGGCATTTTCATATATGCCACCACGTTGGAGTCTCATAAGCATATTATAGCATTTCTCCTACTGGAGAAGCTCAGGGAGATTAAGAGATTCCCACCATGTTGTTCAGCTGGTTGGTGGGAGGACTAGCTCTCAATTTTGCATCTTCAAAATGCAGTTGTTCTTTCCTCCTATAGGTCACATAGGATACTAATGGCCCCGTATAACAGATAAGGAAATTGAGCATCAAGTGATAAGCTGAAAAAAACTCAGCCGTGGTATAAGTATAGGGCATGGCATGAGGCATTT
The DNA here is from genome assembly GCA_963575035.1 of Avahi laniger. NCBI lineage: Eukaryota > Metazoa > Chordata > Mammalia > Primates > Indriidae > Avahi > Avahi laniger. The sequence continues at coordinate 38,456 of CAUYSK010027133.1, read as the reverse complement.
GTCTAGGAACTGGGGACACAGCAGTGAAAAAAAGATAGGTGAAAATCTTGCTTTTGTGGAGCTAACATCCTAGTAGTTTTGTTAGATGACCTTCACAATTTTTCAGCGCCATAGTGTAAGCTGAGCTACAGAACTATCTCATTCCATTTTAATCATCACTCGGAAATAATAAACTGGCTTAAAAGTCACAAAACAATAAAATATTTGATACTTTAAAAATATTCAGCTAGTTTATAGGAACGTTTAGTTCTCTCTCAGATTTTTGACAATTGTGTCGATTCTGCAGTGTTATGATGGCATATTTTCCTATTCTGTTCAAGTCAACACTGTATCACAGGGCATTTCTAAATGTCCCCAATGGGATTGGATGGGACCTACAGAATTCCTGGACCAGGAATGAAATCTCTCAATAGACCCCTGCTAGCTTGGCTCACATGAGCCAATAGCTAGGGCAGTCACACACAAACTTCTCTGCACTTTAGAATCAACTAGAAAGGCTCAAAAAGTACTTATTCTAGTGTCCTACCACCGTGACTGAGAAGATTCTAATATGTAGACAAGTGTAGGAACCCTGACCTAGGTTGTGGCTAATGAAATGATAGCAGACAGTTATTTGCCTCCCAACAGCCATTCTCATTTTCTTCCTTGCAAACAGAACCTCAGTTTTGTTCAGGTATTAACTGATCATGTGCACAAAGAGTCAGGGACCCTCCCAGTTCAAGGGAGAGAATTGCTATTGCCCTAAACCAGCCATGCTAATTGCATTTTCTCTACCAGTGATTAGTTTGGGGGTACTTATATGATTCAGATCCAACCAGATGGATAGAAGAGACTATCTGTCAGAGAAATCATGGGAAGGGTTTCTTTGCTATTAACAAAAGAGAGCTCTGAGGGGAAGCAGTCTTTTTCTTTTCTACCTCTGGTTAGAACTATGTTGAAAAGGTACAATAGTATTTAGAGACCTTGGGGAAACCAGAGAAAGGACCAAGACAACAACTAATAATGGTGAATGAAAGACAGAAAGAAACTGAGTCTTGCTGACATTGTTGTACTGACAAGATTATGAACCCTAATGTCAATATGTCTTTACTTCTTGTTATCATTTATGGTACTTTAGTTGGTGTTTTTAAAATTAGTCAAAGCATCGTAAATGAACACAAAATCTCAATTTTCGATTAAGTCTCATAAGGAACATAGTATATGCTATTCTAGAACAATATAGTGACTCACCCCAAACTTGTATATTGGTATATTGTCTCTGAAGAGAAACTTAGGGGCATTTTAAGAAAAATGATAGTTTTCTTACAGGGCCAACACTCAAAAGATTAGGGATTTATTTCAAAATTTTCTATTTTTTATTCACCTCCTTATCTATTATACAATTTTACTAAAATTCTTCTTGAACCTCTTTGTATTTTTTCCTGCAGCACTTAGATTGTTAGTGAGAAGAACTATAATTACAAATGCTTACATATCAGATTATCACTGATATAAAGACTTCATGATATGAAACTTTTCAATAAGGGCCCTGAGATGTCTTTGGCATCAAGTTGCAGGGTGAGATAATTAAGGGGGAAATGACTAATTGTCCCTTACTTGGCTTCCTAATAACTAGAAAGAAGAAAGAGCAAGAGAAAGGTAGACGCAAATTAATTGGCACCTCAATCAAATTTTAGGGGTGATGGTTCACAAAGTCCCTGAGATTTCAAATTCTGCTTTCTCTCGAGGATTCTGTGATATCAGTTTTAATTTTCCCCGTAGGATATTTTTATGAAGATGTGAATAATTATAAATGATATTTGTTGGGTACTTAGCGTACGCCATCCATCATGCCAAGCTTTTTACGTGCATCATCTCAAATATTTCTCGCAACCTATGAGGACCCTGTATCTCAGAGAATTTAAATGACTTGTGAAAAGTTGCACAGTTACTGAGTAGAAGTGTTGGGATGGAAGCCAAGCCTGTGTTCTCATCAATAGCATGATATCGTCTTATATTCACAGTGGAAAGAACACAAACTTGTGGTCCATTTCTATTGTTTACTATCAGGGTGATCTTGGGCCTTCTTCATTTGGTCCCCTTGAAAACTGAATAATGGTCTTTTAAACTGGAAGCCCTGTTCAAATATAACAGATTTTTCCAACACCTTGCACTTTGAGATTTGTTCAATAAATATTGATAGAGTCCCTACTGTGTGCTAGACCCCATGCCAGATTCTGGGAGTACAACAACATGTAAGACACGAGAGCACTTTTCTTGTCATCCCTGGACGCTGGCAGTCAGGGGGAAGTTGTGCTTCCCTTTCCAGACAGGCCCGGGGCTGTCCCGGCTCTGGCTCTGTGTCGCCGAGCTGCGCTACTGAAAGCCTGTCGAGAATTCATGCCAACAGCTCCCCAGCTGCCTCATGTTAATGTAATCAGCAAGAAGCCTGCACACCTGACGGTAGTTCAGAATATGAGGTGAATGATTAAAGTTTAAAAGGTCGTATACCATTGTAATACCGAAAAGAAACTTTATGATTCATCGTTCCTGATGTAATGTCATCTGTTTAATAAAGCCGTATTTCACTCACAGTTCATTTTTAATGGGCCTATTTAAGTAATGGCATGAAGGCTGGGTTTTTTCCCTTCTCTTTCAAGCTAAGAGTGGTTTGTATGGAGTACATTTGAAAAAAACCACAGTAGTTTAGGACTTGAATATTTACAGTATCTTTCAGCCTTCAGCTGAGTGTGTATTATTTATGCTAAACCACTGTACTTGGACTGAAATATCAGGCAAAGGCAAACAAGCAGCTGGATATGTTAATACACAAGTAAACCATGTCACCCTTAATTGTATGGAGGGGAATTTATATCGTGGGTAAGTGTAGTTATCTGTTAACTACTTTGATGAGCAGAGGTCAGAGGGCATGCTGCTCTTGGGGTTAGTGTTTTATTTAAGCAAGCAAATGGAACCTGTTGGACCTGCTTATCTTAGATCAGTGGTTCCCCAGGAGAGATAATTTTGTCCCCCAGGTGACATTTGACAATGTCTGGAGATGTTTTTTAGTTGTCACAACAGGAGCAACAGGACAGGGTGGGGTCTGTTGCTGCTGGAATCTGGTGAGTAGAGGAGAGGGATGCTAGCGAACATTCTACATTGCACAGACACTTCCCCCTTCAACAAGTGAGGTTCGAACTCTAAAGGTGAGAGGACTCTGGGGTTGAAGGGAAAGGCTGTATAACCTCCTGTGCTAGTGAGTTTGTTGATGCCATTATTATCTTCCTAACTGAATGTCTTGAAACAATTTCTCCTCATCTATTAACACGCACTTCATGTGAGAGGGGCATATGTCATGATGTGAGGATGGTACAGTGGAAGTGGCCATAATCTAGAATTTATAAAATGGGAAGGTGAAAACACTGTAAAAAGTTATCTAATTCGTACTTTATATTTAACAGAGAAAGAAATGGACGTTCCAAAAAAGAAAATAACTTTCCGAAGGTGACCAAATTATCATGACACTCCACAATCTTACACTATTTATTTTGTTGTCTTTGTTCTGAATTTGAGAACAATAGATTCTAACCCACACATAACTCTCCTTTCTAAAGGCAGCATGAAAATTAGCATCTTCTCTAATCTTCTTTTTGTTCTTCTTTTTCCCTTTCTAAATTTGCCCCCATCAAGGTCTGTTTTTGAATACAGTGTGACCAAAGACAAATCGCTCCTCACAATTTATTGCTAATTTTCTGAACCAATTTAGCTTTTGTTTTTTTATTGGTAGAGGCAGTGGTATTTCTGCTCTATGCCTATCTCTTTGTGTTCTTAAATGTTTTTTCTTCTTGAGCATAACAGTTGCTCCCTAATGTTGGTTGCTATGGTATAAACTTCAATTTATGATGACCTCTTAGGGTCATAAGATGGAGAACTCTGAAGGTTCTCAGAAAGATCAGGTATAAGGAGAGGTGGTGTGTGCCCTCCTGGGACTCACTAAATTGGGGTAAATTGAGCTGTTGATTTCTGTCCCCTCAACTTTGAATTTTCCCCAATTGAGTAAAATGGCAACTTGATCCATCTTGATGCTCAAACCAAAAACCTTGAAGTCATTTGTGACTCCTTTTTTTCTCTTACTTCCCACATGCAAACCAGTCATAAATCCTGTTGGATATATCTTCAGACTATATCTATAACCCAAACACATTTCATCACCTCCACTGTTTACATCCCCCCAAGTCTAAGCTACCATCACTTTTCTCTTGAAATGTTGTAATAGCCTCTCAGTTGGTCTTCCTCCTTCCATTTGGGTCCTTTGTCATCTATTCTCCACAGAGCAACCAGAGTGATCTCAACGTGTTAGTTCCTGTCTTAAAATGGCTCTTCATCTCAATGATGAAGTCCAAATTGAAATACAAATTTATTTTCTCTTGCCAAGTTTTATCTTACCCAAACCTACAAGGTAATATTTACTTTTGCACCTGTCTGTCTCTCTGATCTCAGCTCCCAGAACTTTTCCTGTTGTTTCTCCCACTCCTCATTTGTGTTCTCCAAATGTCAAATGTGCTCTCATTTCAGGATCTTTGTAATTTCTGTTTCCTCTGCTTGGAACATCCTTTCTCTACTGAAGTTTAATTTCATTGAGAGGATTTCTTCATCCTTCCATCCAAGATGGTACATCCTGCCCACCACTCCTTGATCATTGTCTGTCATCCTGTTTTACTTTCTTTCCTGGTACTTAGCATCTCCTGACAAACTCTGTGTGTGTGTGTGTGTGTGTGTGTGTGTGTGTGTGTGTGTGCATGTATGTGAGAGAGCGAGAGAAATTCCATGAGGACAGGATCCATGCTTGAACTCAGTACTCAATGTAACGCAGTGACAAGCACATGCCACGCACCCAGTAAATCGTTTTTGAGTGAGTGAATGAACACATAAATGAATGAATTGGTTATTTTCTTTTATTGCTTAACTGTCAATCTGTCCTGCTGTTCACCATTCTTCATCTTCATAATTCAGATAGGGGTAATCTGCACCGAAACTTTTCTTATCTATTAGTAGCAGTTCTCACTTCCAATTCAATACTTTGGGTGTTCAGTCAGTTCTGGATCTCTGAAATTGGAAGAGCTATTTCAGTGCTAAGAGTTTGGCTTATTTATTTATCTACATGGATTGCTGTTTGGCTGTGGCCACGTTCATATATCTACTTTTATTTAATTCCCTTTTCTTATTTGCTTGAACTTTCTCGAGATTTTATTATATGTCTGAGTATCGCCCACACATCTGACGATCATGACCTTAGTGTGCCCTATTCAAGGTCAATGATGACATTACTGAATAACCTCGGAGGTGCCACATCTATGTCCAAACTCCTCGTGCTGCCATTTGTCATCACTCTTTCTTCAGTCTAGGTGGAAGCATTGAAGCCCATTTGAATTGGCAAAGGCTGATATAAAATAGCTTTGCCACTAACATTCTGTGAGAGATCCTGTCGCAAGTGTTTTACAAAAAGGCAGAGATATAAGATCCCTTGCCTTCCTTTCATCTGCTAATTTGAAATTACGTTGTAAAAGCCTATGAAGTTTGTCATGTGTGATTTGTTCTTTAAATGCCCTTGCTGCTTAATCTTCATGAAATCCTTATTAGGATGCTGAATGATCCTTAAACAGGATTTTTTTTTAAAGGCACAGAAAGAGAATGTTATAACAACAGCATGTCTGATGAGCAGATTGACAGTTATCTGGGATAAGTGGATGCATAGGTCATAGAGGACTCTGGTGAACTAACATAGTTCATCTCCAATTTTTGACCTTACTTAAAGTTGAGTTTAGGAACAGCAGATTTAGAAGAGTGTCCTGATATTGATTATAGTAGCAATAAAAATAATAGAAATATACCCGGTTCTGTCATTTCTTTTATTTGCAGGGCCCCAGGTATTTATATGTGTTGAGTTTTTTTTTAATCCTCACAATATTTCTGTCTCTTTTCATGTGGTTCAAGAGATAGGCCATTGGATCAGAAGTCAGAAGACCTTAATTCTAGTCCTGGCTTTACTGCCAATTAATTGCATGGTTTTAGATCAGCAGTCAGTAAACTTTTTCTGTAAAGGATTAGATAGTAAATATTTTAGGCTTTGAGGGTCATATGATCCCTGTTGCAAATATCCTACTCTGCTATTGTAAAATGAAACAGGCAGAGATAATATGTAAGTGAATGAGTATGGCTGTCTTCCAATAAAATCTTGTTTACAAAAAGAGGCGATGAGCCAAATTTGGTTTGTGAGTCATAGTTTGCCGACTTCTACTTTAGGTGATCGATTTAACTTCCCTAGGCCCTATTTTCTCTATTTATCAAATATGGCTGGTGAGCTGGAAAGTGTTCAAGTTACAGAGTTATTTGTTCCTATATCCAAGGACTCAGATTCCAGAAATTTTTCTAGTGCTTAAAATTATGGTATGCTGTAAATTCTATCAGCATCGTTAGAACTGGAATTTCTCATTTTGGCTTAAACATCACCAATCAGGGAGCAAACATGGAGCAGGGAGCTTCCTTTGAAATCCAAAGACACAGTAGACTCAATCCCTGGATGAATGCTAAAAGCTTTTAGATGAAACATGCTACCTCCACTATAAGATGAAGAGTTTCAGGAATCCTCCAGGATTGGGACAAAGGGATGGTGCAAGAAGAGCTCCCATACCCCGTCTCCCATTTACCGTACTTTTGTCACTTGATCCTGCCGCAACCCTTACACCATCACTTGTCCAAGCCCCATTATTCTCCAAACAAGCTGTTATACTTGAATCAAATCTCCATGTGATCAAAGAAGAAATATTTTGGAGACTTCTGTAAAGATTGGATTATGCGCACACAACTCTCATTCAAAATTTTCCCTTTGTGGAGAATGTGGGAGAGTATGGCAGGAGGTTTTCTTACCTGTCATTCATTTTGAGCATAAATATCCTTGAAAATCAAAAGCACATAATGAATTCAGACCTCAAAAAATTAGGAACCCTTTATTCTTCTGTAATATGTTGTTATATTAGGGGACCACTGTGGGTAATAGTTCTACTGGGAAACTTGGAGGAAATGTATTTTTCAGATCCATGTTAAGCAACCAGATGCTACTTATGTTCAAATTATGTCACATCTTTTCAGTTTTCCAAACTCTTTCAGCTAGAAAAAAGTGTTTCAAAAACTTTTCCATAAATGGAGAAGTTAGAACCTAGAGTAAACCTATGTTTTAGTCATGTGAGAGTTCAGTGGGGAAGGAAAGAAGTTAATGGAGATACCTAAACTTAATATTTATTACTTTAGCATTTATTATGTGTCAAGTGTATTGCATATACTTCCACATAATCTTATGCTGATGCAGTAGTTATTATTTTCCCATTTTACATATAGGAAACTAAGTCTTAGCAATTATACAAGGTCATTAATATTTTAAATGACACGGCAAGTTTTTAATTTCAAATCTCTCTAAAGAGAGATTTGAATACTGCCAATGTTTCTAAAATAGTTCTAATGAGGGCTAAACCAATTTATAGGATTCTGATTTCACGATGGATACTTATTGCTTAACAGAAAACATTTTTGGTGGGAGGGTTCTCAATTGCAGAAAATATCTGTTTAGTAAGTATAGGTGGTGATCCTGATCTCTAAATAAATAGTGCCCTAGAGTATGCCCACTGTATTTCCATTAAAATTTTAAATTGAATTACATGAATAATCTGCAGTTTGTTACAGGGTTTGCAGATCTTTCATATCTTACTTTTTATGTTTATGTAGCTTTTAGATACATAATCTCATTCAATCCTCGGAGCAAACTAATGATGTAGGCATGCAGGCAAGGGGCATTCATCTCCAGTGTACAGGTGAGTAAACTGGGGACTCAGAGTTTTAGAGCCAGGCCTCAATCCAAGTTTCCAAATTCCCTACCGATGATGTTCCCACTGTACTACGGCACAGGTAAATGGAGTTTTTGGTAATGAATAAACTCAAAAAATTTAAGAAGCTGGTCCAGGTTGACCTGCCTGTAGAGGGTGGCACCAAGACTAGACACATATCTTCTGATTCAAAGTCCCAGCATTCCTTTCTACTGCACCAAAAATGCATACCGATAAGAGATGGCAAAGAAGAATGTTAGGAAACAAAGAAACCACGCAAGGGTAATGGAACTTCCTAAAGACTGGAAGAGAAAACAATGGAATGGAAGCATAGCTTTGGACTGAGAGATAGAAGACAAATATCCTCTCCAGACCATAGTGTAGATTTGCCTTCCACTGGCTCTACAAATTGTACCTTTTTGTGCCTCAGTTATTTATTTATTTTTAGTTTGTAAGATTTGAAGGTTAGATTTTTACGCATTATAAAATGGTGACCTACAAACCAAATTAGACTCACATTTGAGTTTTGTGTATACTACACAATGTTTTATTCTATAAAAATGTGATAAGTTTAGATGTGAAATGAACTCCCCAGGCCTTATCACTCCCATTTGTCATACACCCCATGGGCCACTTCACACTGTGTTATCTGCCTGGCCACTAGCAATCCTTTGCCTTTGCAGTTCCTACAAACAATCAAGTTCCCAAACAGCTATTATAGTCTATCATTCTCTAATTTATCTGGTTAGTGAGAAAAGGTCTAGGGGCTACATTCTAACAATAAGCTACCTGGAAATTGGTCTAACAAGAAAAATATCTTCATTACAAAGCAGAGAAACATCCACTCAACACACACAAAAATGTAGTCAGATCTCTGCTAGCAGTGGCAATTTCCAAGTATATTGGAAAGGACAATGACCCCAGTGAAGCTGAAGCTGGAATGATGAGAAACTAAATGGAATTACCCAAATTGGAATTTGGCCAAGCTTTAGGGCTACTACCTGTGCATGTTAGGGTCACTTGAATGAGGAACTGGTCATAGTTTTCCTCTGATAAATGGACCTCCTGAAAGCTCAGCAATCTGGATCTCATGCTGGGCACATTTGACAGAATATTCTCTTTTGAGCAGTGCCACTTGGCAAATATCCTCTTAAGAGAAGTTTAATCCTCTTGAGCCAGGCCTGTTAACTTCAAGGTAGGGGGGGTTTTAATTTTCATTAGCCTTCTGTTTGTGACCCCAAGTCTGGTAGAAAGGCCAAAGTATCCCTCCAAATTCTTGAGTTAGAAGGATTTGCAGATCTTTCCTATCTTACTTCTTATGTTTATGTAGCTTTTAGATACGTAATCTCATTCAATCCTCAGAGCAAACTAATGATGTAGGTGTGCAGGGGAGGGGCATTCATCCCCAGTGTAGAGGTGAGTAAACTGGGGACTCAGAGTTTTAGAGCCAGAACTCGATCCAAGTTTCCAAATTCCCTACCTACGAAGTTCCCATTGTACTATGGCACAGGTAAATGGAGTTTTTCCAAGGTTCAAGACAGGCTGTACCTACTCAAAGCAAAGGCAATTGAAATAAACTGAACAAACACAGGTCTTAGTCCACTTAGTGTTGCTATAAAGGACTACCCAAGGCTGGGTAATGTACAAAGAAGAGGGGTTTATTGGCTCACAGTTGTGCAGGCTGTACAGGAAGCATGGTGCAGGTATCTGCTTGGCTTCCTGTGAGGGCCTCAGGCTGCTTCCACTCATGGTAGAAGGGGAAGGGAAGCTGGCATGTGCAGAGGTCACATGGCAAAAGAGGAAAAGAGAAAGCATGAGAGAGAGAGAGGCAGGGGGAGAGAGAGAAAGAAGAGGTTCCAGGCTCTTTTTAACAACCAGCTCTCAGGAGAGCTAACAGAGCAGGAACTCACTCCCTCTATTCATAAGGGATCTGCCTCCATGACCCAAACACCTTCCATTAGGCACCCCATCCAACACTGGGAATCAAATTTTTACATGAGGTTTGGGGGACAGGGGGAGACAGACACCCAAGCTATAGCAATAGTGAAATTGGTTATTGGGCTTAGTAAACACAACCATGATATTAGGGCTTTATCATGACTTCCTTTCTTTCTTTCCTTTTCCCTGTATTGGTGAACCATGCCATTAATGACTCAGTCACCAGTGCCAAAAACAGGGAGGTCATCTTCCTATTCTTCTTTCCCTTCTGGCACTATATCATGGTGGTCACTGAGTTCTGTGGAACCAAGTGCCTTTTAGCTCTGAATGTGTCTCCTAGCTGCATCCCCCTGACAGTGCTGTTACATAGGATCTTCTCGTTTCTCTCAAAGGCCATTGAGATAGTCTTTCAACTGGTCTGTGTGGCTTTTGGCTTATTCCTCTACAATCATTTCGTTTGTGACATCTTCTTTGATCCTCCCTTCCTCTCCCCGTAGAATGGACCCCTCCTTAATTATTTTCCCCATGGAATCCTATACATCCAGGGTGACATGTCTAGTATTTTACTGCAAATGTTATCTTTGTACAATATGTCTGTCTCTCCTACTAGACTATGAGAAACTTGAGACAAAGGACTCCAACTTATTCCTCATTGTATCCTCAGTGGCTAGCTGGGTATCTAGCAAGAGTAGGTGCTCAGACCATGTTTGATCAATAAATAAGAAAATATTTAAAAAGTCCCCCTATATTCCAGGCACTTTGAGTGACGTGAAGGATAAAGTCCCCCTGTGGAGTTCATAGCCTAGTGCTGACACCTACTCAGATGACCACAGTGAAGTTTGATAAGAGCTTTAACAGAAGTATGATGAGCATTCTGTGGGAACATGGGTGAGTGTTGGAGCCTTTCTCTTTTTCCACCATTTGTCCAAAGGGAAGAATCCTAAAGGGGCATCTTCTCTGCAGACCCTTAGCTGCCTTTTTCCTCCTCACTCCCCAGCCCTATTAATCATGACCTGAGACATATCTCTAGCAAGTTAAGCAGAAGCATTTTACTTTGTTGAAATCCATTAATTCTAAGCTTTAACACCCTCGATCAGAAATAGCTCAGAACCTTATGGGGAAATAAGAAAAGCAGACTGTCTGGCCACAGTCACAGGGAAGATATTAATATTTTCTTTCACGGGCAGCTCTCTTTCTCTGCATCCTTGTTTCCACTGACTGCACCCCAGCCCCTGCCACCAAAATAAATGTTTTCCAAGAATCTATGACAAGAGATTTGAAAGTAAATCAAAACCTGGACAGAAGGTCAACAAAAAAGGATAAAGCTGCCCCGTATATGTGTCTAAGGCAGTAAAAGGGGCAGCTTGTTATATTATTTACAGTCTCCATAAAGACAAGGCCCTTGTTGCTCAGACAAAGCCCTGAGCTTGTTAATTGCTGGGAAGGTCTTTTTGCCCCCAGGTTTTCTGCTGTTGATGGGGACTGGAGGGAGAGGGTTAACTCTCCTTTCCTCTTTCTCTCTCTCCAACCCTCCTCCCCTTTTTTTTGTCCAAGTGAGCTTTTGGGGCAGAGGAAGGTCTTATTAGGCCTCCAGATTTCTCTGCATTATGTCCAGGTGGCATGACGTGTGAACAGACGAAAGATTAAAATCACCGAGGAAATCGGTCCGTCTGAGCCCAGATCACGACGCCTTTCAGTGACCCAGCGACCCAAATGCTATCTGTCAACTTGTCCTTCCAGCGACTTTTCACCCCATGCTCTGTGGCTGCTACTCCAAGAAAAAAAAAAAAAAATCAGGATTTGGAAGGAGGAGGGAGGGGAGGAGGAAGCCAGGATAAAATACTGCCTTATTACTAAGGACTCTGCAATGCAGGTCAGATGCGGGGCGCGGGAGCCTTTTAACAAACCAAATACTTTTTCCAGACCCTCATTCCCAAATGTTTCCTCGCTCTGTACTAAAACTCTCAGCTGCCTCAGGAAACGTCACCCAAAATCATAGGCCCTGGTTTCTCCAAACAAAAAGTAATTCCTGGAGCGCCCACTGAGGATGGAGATGTTTCTAAATTTCAAAAAACATTTCCACAAAACCTGCTTTGTCTTTGCTTAGGTGCTTGAGGAGTTAGAAAGGGAATCCAGCTTCCTTTGCACCCCCCAGGCCTCGCCAGAGATAGGTTGCTTATTTTGGGGTGGAAAGTGGGATTGGGTAAAAGGAGAGAAGGAGGTCAAAACATACACTGTGCAGATATTTTTACAAAGTCGGCCACTCAAATTAAGAGCCTGCAATAAAACTGCGTGGGCAGCAGAGCCAGATGGAGAATTTAGATGCCCCAAACAAAATGATCAGACTGCCCATTCCTCCAATGTACTAGATTGAACTGCAGGAAGTTACACTTTTTTTCAAACAAAAAACAGTTAAATATTGGCAATTTCCTATGGTTCAAACTAATTCGAAATATAAATAGTACCTAACTATAATAAGTTAAAGGATATCAAATATCTTCTTTCAAAGAAGTGGTTTTAGTGCCCTGTGTGGCCAGTGTCTGGAGCCTGTGCTTTGTCTGCCTATGGGGTGGCTCAGTACCAGGGACCACTTCTACATTAAAATATAAAATAGAAGCCACTCAGCACACGTTTTTAACAGACCTCCAAATTTTTTTTCTAAAATACTTTGACATGTGACATTTCAAAAATATATCATTTTAAGTAGCCTTTGTTAAACTTTTAGATACTTTGGAGTTTGCATAGAAGTAAATGTTAGTAAGTGCCTTTTTTTTTTTTTTTTTTTTGAGTCAGAGTCTCACTGTGTTGCCCAGGCTAGAGTGTCGTGGCGTCATCCTAGCTCACAGCAACCTCAAACTCCTGGGATTCTCCTGCCTCAGCCTCCCGAGTAGCTAGGACTACAGGCATGCTCTACCATGCCTGGCTAATTTTTTCTATATATTTTTAGTTGTCTGATTAATTTCTTTCTATTTTTAGTGGAGATGGGGTCTCGCTCTTGCTCAGGCTGGTTTCGAACTCCTGAGCTCAAGTAAGTGCCTTTTACTTGGTGCCCTTTTCTGTTCTAATATTTTTATCTAGGATACTCTATTACATTTAGTCATCACATTATTTTTTAAGCTCCTCTTGACTCTGATATTTTCTCAGACTTTCCTTGTTTTGAAGACCTTGACAGTTTTGAGGAGTATTATCCAGGTATTTTGTTGAATCTATATTATGTAAAAATATTTCTTTAAGTCACCATCTGTTTTTTTTTTTTTACAGATGCATGATTTTTAATGACTGTATAATATTCCACCAGTAACTGTGACATTTAGATTTTTTTCTAAAGGAAGCAAAATGGCTTTCTCACTGCATATTTTTTAACATTAACTGGAGATTAACATGTAAGGAATAATATTCACTGGAAAAATATATGCACATAATAAATATATTCTGCTGGTGATAATTTTGACATTCCTGTTTGGCATTTGTTCCACTACAGAGTATAAATGTCAGTTTCTCTCTAAGGCATACATGTTGCACCTCAAAAGACATGATCCTGGGACATATCTGGTTCCTTAATCCAGAACCTAATAACTGCCCATCACTACTGCTTGCCTTCTCACCTGAGATCAAGGTTATAGCATGCCAGAGTTGCAAAGGTAGGTCACCAGAGTTTAAGTGGACGACAGCTTGTGATCCTTCCCTGTGGGCTTTGTATAGTCCATTAACTCTAGAAAAAAGTTACTTGTTTAATTGTATAGAATTGTTTATCCCTGGGACTTGGAGTTGCTCAGCTATAGAAAGGCTGTGTTACTTTCATGGTAAAGGCTTGGGAACAAGTATTTGGAAACATCCCTAACCTACAGGGTTTATATCCTCACCATCCACCCAGGTTCCCTGTCGGGCTGTGTTCCTGGATGGTTTGCTTCTTCTCACTTTGCATTACCAAGTCTGTCAGGTTTATCTTCTACCTGTATCTCTGTCACTCACCTCATCATTATCTCTTGTTGGAATTATTATAATAGACATCTAACAGGTTTCTCCTCCTCTTCCTAGATCCAGGCTTTCTTTTCTTGAGTACATACATTCTCATGTCTACGCATATATGCATATGTGTGTGTGTGTGTGTGTGTATGTGTGTGTGTGTGTATATGTATATATGTTTATATCTATCTATACCATGAAAGCCCCCCAGGCCCCATAGTTGGTTCTTCTTCTACCTTGTTTAGGAATGTTTTGTTTGATTCCCACTGTCTGCTGCAGCTCATACTCTAAACTTGCTACCTGTGTGACTTTGGGCAAGCAACCTGACCTTTCTGTGTCTCGGTTTTCTTCTCTGTAAAATGAGAACCACAGTACCTAATAATGTGTTTGTAAGGATTAAATGTGACAATAAATGCAAAATCTTAGAACTGTATCTTGTCTCTGGAATATATGCAATAAATGTCACCTGTTATTATGACTACTGCTACTATTACCACCAGATAAAGTCTAAATTTCTTACTATGACATTAAATTCTCAATAGTGACTCCTGTCTCCCTAAGACGGTATTTCCTCTTAGTCATGACTTTGCTTCTTAATTCCCCTCTTCCCAAAATGTCCATTTTCTACTGCTTCTCTTCCCAATGCCTCACCCAGTCTTTGCTGAACAACTTACATTACCTCTTTTCTGTGACCTTTTCTAAGTAGAATTCCTTTCTCTTAGCTGTCTCTAAGAGGTAAGGATTATAATCTAGACTTTATGGATGAAAAGCTAAGGGTCAAGGTAAATAAGTGATTTTTCCCACAACTACACAGCTCAGAATAGGTAATGAAGGTAGGATTCAAAGCAGGTATTGCTGACCATCTGGGCTTTTTCTTCTCTATCAACTACCTCCCATGTGGGGGTAGTCCACAAAGAGCTGTCCTGGGAATAAGAATGGCCTTTGATAGCTTTTGAGTCTGGTTTCAATTTTGTCACTGGACCAAGGCGTTTGACGTAAGTCATGAAGGCTGGGGTAGGAGTTGAGCAGGAAGAATTCTTTTTCCTCATTTATTGGATGAAAATGCTGGAGCCATTTCCCTCTGATGTCTTCTTGTTCTCTCATGCTGCCATATGCGTGGATACGTGGATACTTGAGATTTGCTTGATTTTGAGCTGATCACCTTTTCTTTGTAATTCTTTGGGTCTCTGCTCTTATTCTCAATCTTAAATAAGAGGTTTAACTCGGGAATATCACCTCTGGGGAACTGAGGAGACACTTCCAGAGCCAAGTCCTGTCCATATCATCTCCTAATTCCATTAGAACTACTTGCTTTCCCCTGCTGCTATGATTTTATAAACCTTCCTGTTTTCATAACAGATTCAGCTTTAGTCATTCGAAGACCACTTCACACCCTGCTGGGGTTTATCTGGCTCAAAGGATCCGTGCACAGAACTGCTTTGTTCCTCCAAGTAAACTCAGACACTAGCCCTCCTCCTGATCAGATAACAGGCAATCTGTGTCTTGTCCCTCTCCATTGCTGTACACTCAATCAAGCTACCCGCTCAGGACCCTGTTAAAATATTAATTACAATCCCTAATTTAAAGGGATTGCCTGAAGGTCTCTGTGCAGAGAGGATTTTTTTTTTTTAAAGAAGGAAGATCCACTCCTGATTAAGTTGCAAAGCAAAGGAACTGCTAAGCATCCTTTTCTACAGCTGGTGTCAGGCAATAGTGAGGTACACAGAAATTACGGACACAGGTACTCCCCTGTGCTGGAAGGTAATCTATCAAACTCACTGTTTTCTGAAAAGTCTTCTCAGACCATTCTGACTACAAGTAAGTTCCTTTCTCTGAAGATCTAAAGTGTATCTGTCTTCAGGCCCTTCTTCGCCTTCTTACATTATATTGTGAAGGATGGGATTTGAGCAAAGGAGCTTTTGAATTAAGTCACTTATCCGTCCTTTTTAAATGATGTGACGTTCATCCATTCTCTCAACCTCTGAATCTCAATCTTATTTTTTTCTTCATGTTTAAAATGAAGACAATAAAAATTCAAAGTTCTTGGGCTCTTGTGAGCATAATGTTAGATTAGTGCTTATCATCTCATATATATTTTTAAACCTTCACTGAGATCATTGACAACATAGCACATAGCATTGTTCCTCAGAGGCCAAGTATGACATCCTTTTCACAGAAAAAGTTAGCTAAATTGGACTCATCAGCTTTGTCTGTACTTTGGGACAGACATAGATAGAAACACAAGAGAACTAACAATTTATTTTTTCCTTATTTTCCTTTTCCATCAATCTCTCCTCCCCTTGGTACTTTCTCTTCCAGCTTCTTCAATTCTTCCTGCTCTCTTCAGAGAAGCCCACTGAAATGCCACCTTTCCTCAACCTTCTCCACCTTTCTTCCTACCAAGACAGAAGGTTTCTATGTATCAAAACAGAAGGCATTTTAGGAAGCTAACGGGGGCAAAAGACAGGAGAGGGTTACTGGGCAGTAGTTAGAAAAGTGTGTTATCCCTAAACGCGAGAACACAAATTACTAAAGTCTTTCCACAAAAGGATAAAGAATGATCTTTACTCTTCCATAGATTAGCTCACTTAAGTTTCATAAAAATCTAAGAGATGCTTCCAGGTCCATAGAATAATGACAGCATCCTAAATTAGAATCTTTCCACATATCCTTAAAAAATACAGATGAAAAAGGAGAGTGAATAAAATCTTGTAACATAACATAAAGACAGAGAACTTTGCAAATTTTAATTTACAGCTAATTGGGAAAATAAAATACCTTTGTTGGTACTGTTGACTCTGAAGCTTACTCCAGAGCAGAGGATCAGGTGGGGAAAGTGGAGGTAAAAGGAGAATGAGGAATCAGAGAATATCATTCAAAACTGACTGGCAGAATAGTTAAATTAAGTAAGGAAATTAAGTAAGAAAAAGGGAGACTCTAGGCATTATGTACAGGCACTAGTATGAGGTAATAAGTTGGTCATGAATACAAACTTTCCTAAGTGACAAAAGTACGCTAAAACAAAGCAAAAATAAGAGAAATGAGAGAAAGAAGGAAAGAGAGAGAGAGAGAGAGGGAGAGATATCATATAGTACAAGTCACTCTATAATAAAACTATATAATATATATAAACTGATGAAGCTGAAATGAAACATATCAGTCACATTTATGAATATAAATGAGTTTAATTCACATATTAAAAGAAAAATATTCTAAAATTGCCTCACAAAGCAAAACCAACTAACCAACTGTGTGCAGTATACACTAGACACACCTAAAACAAGGACGTGTAGAAGGCCTGAAAATAAAGAACTGAGAAAAATGTACCAGGGGAAATTCCCTCCTCCCCCAAAAAAGAAAGAAATTGGGGCATGTGATCTTACTGTTTAACAAGTTAGAACTCAGGACAAAAAGAAATAACACAAAGAAGAAAATTTTATAAAGGCAAAGACCACAATTCAATGCTAAGATAGAAACTTTCTGCATATCAGTGACCTTCCTAAAACAGAACCTACAGTGAAAGCAGAAACAGAAGCACACAAACGTTAGGAGACTTGACTAACATGAATAAAAAATAAGTGAGGATATAGAGAACACAAGCAACACAATAAATAAGATGGGTTTATGTCCAGTCTGTTAATAGAGAGTAAATCTTCTTTCCTAAGGCATGTTGGATGTTTATGAAAATTTATCATATATTAGGTCACAATAAAAAAACTCAATAAATTATAAAAAATTTGAATAATACAAAAAACTGATTATTATGCAAAAAACTGGATTCAAATGAGAAAATGCAAACTAATATTACAGATGCAAAAAATGATAAAAATGCTATGAATCAGAATCTGTCTTTAATCTATACAATTAAAGCAATGATCAGAAGAAATTTACAGTATTAAACATATATTTCAAAACAATGAACAACTACAAATTTGAAAAACAGAATAATACAGTTAGTAATGAGAAAAGTAGAGAAGATAATCAAAATAAAAGTGGAAACTAATGAAGTATAGAAGAGAAAAATAGCCATATTATAAATAAATATTGATTTAAAAAATAAAAAAATAGACAATCACTAGCTAATCAAGAAAAAGATAAGATTGTTTATAGGAAGGGTGTGAGAGGAAAAAGCACAAAGATACAAGATAAGGAAATGACAAAGGAAAATAACCATTGAAATCGAGGAGATTTAAGAAATGCAAAAATGAATAATTGTCTAGGGAAAAAACCATAATTTGCCAACACTGATTCCAGTAGAGAAAACAGATGAATTATTATAGAAGAAATAGAGAAAGTTAACAGTTACTGCTCACTCTCTACATCTCAATAAAAGCAGTAAGTCAAGATGATTTCACAGGGGAATTTTAAAGCAACTTCAAAGTCCAAGCCATCCTATTTGTACATGAACTTAGAAAATGAAGAAAATCTTCTAAATCACTCTAACAAAAAGAATGAACATTAATAACAAAATTTAATGTAAAAAAATTTCTTTCTTTAAATCTACCATTTTCATTTATTGATGCAATGATTTAAAATAAATATTAAAAAACAGCACCCAATAGCACATTAAGAAAATAATATATGAGAAAAAAGTAGAGTTTATACCAGAAATGCAAGATAGATCAAGATTAGGAAGTCCATTAATATACTTCATCATTAATAGATCTATAGAGAAAAGTTATGGGTTTATCTTCATATATACTGAAGAAGCATTTGCAAAACTTAACTCATGTTTCCAAAAAAAAAAAATCACACATAATAAAAGTAATCAATGGACATTTTCTCAATGTGATAAAAGATAAATATCTTACCCAAAATTTGGTATCTATTTAATATTCTGGCACCAGGCAAGAATTCCCACTTCACTATCATTCAATATACAACTGGAGATTTAGGTCACAAATTCTGACAAGTATAATAATAGAGATATAAGAATTAGAAAGGTCAAGTTAAAAATACTTCTACTTGAAGATAATATGATAAGGCTGTATACTTGAACACCCATAAAAATTCATAGAAATATAGTACAACTAATAAAAATTTAGTAAAGTTGCAGAATATTAAATTAACATATAAAAATCAATATTCTTCATTGGATCACATTAATAGAATGAAGGAAAAAAATTACATGATCACTTCCATTGATGCAGAAACAGTACTTGACAAGATTCAACACATTTTAATGATAAAAACAGTTAACAAACTGGGAATAAAAATAACTACCTCAAAATTGTAAAGGCTGTATATGAAAAGCCCACAGCTAACATCCTACTCAATGGTGAAAGACTGAAAGCTTTTCATCTCAGATCAGCAAAAAGAATGCTCACTCTCATTACTTCTATTCAATATAGCATTGAAGTTCTAGCCAGAGCAATTAGGTCAGAAAAATAAATAAAAGGTACTTAAGTTGGAAAACAAGAAGTAAAATTATCTCCATTCATATATAACATGATCTTATAAGCACAAAATCATAATGATTTCACAAAAATCTGTAAGAACTATTTAACAAATGAATTCAACACAGTTGTAGGATACAAATGAACATACAAAAATCAGTTGTATTTTCATACAATAAAAATGAACAATCCAACAAGGAATTAAGAGAAAAATTCATTTTGCAACAGCATCAACAAGAACAAAATACTTAAGAATCAACCTAACCAAGGAGGTGAAAGACTTGTATACTAACTACAGAAAATTACAGAAAGAAACTAAAGAAGACACAAGTAAATGGAAAGACAGTCCATGTTCATGAATTGCAAGACTTAATAATGTTAAGATGTCAATACTATACAAAGTGATCTACAGATTCAATATAATCCATATCAAAATTCCAGTGGTATTTTTTGTAGAAATTAAAAAAAATCCTAAAATCATATGGAATCTCAAGGAAACGTGAATAGCCAAAACATTCTTAAAAAAAAAAAAAGTAACAAAGTGGGAGGATTCACACTTCCTGATGTAAAAACATTACAAAGCTATAGTAATTAAAACAGTATGGTCCTGGCCTAAAAACAAGCAGTAATAGAATAGAACAGAGAGTCCAAAAACAAATCCTATTAAAGAAGGCTACCAAGACCAGTGAATGGCGGACAGTCTCTTCAACAAATGGTATTGAGAAAACTGAATATGCCCATACAAAGAATGAAGCTGGACCCTTATCTTATACCATAATAAAACGCCCAGAAGAAAACATACGGAAAAATTTTATGACATTTTATTTGGCAATGATTTCTTGGATCGAACACCAAAGCACAGGCAACAAAAGAAAAAATAGACAAATGGGACGATGTCAAACTTAAAAATTTGTGTTCATAAAAGCACACAATCAACATAGTGAAATGCAACCTACAGAATGGGAGAAAATATTTGCAAATCATGTATCAGATAAGGGGTTAATATCTAGAATTTATAAAGAACTTCTACAACTCGACAACAAAAAATCAAATAATTCAATTTAAAAATGGGCAAAGGACTTGAATAGATATTTCTCCAAAGCCGATATACAAATGGCCAACAAGCATATGAAAAAATAATCAACATCGCTAATCATCAGAGAAATGCAAATCAAAATCACAAAGAAATATCAGTTCACACCCTTTAGGATGGGTATTATTAAAACAAAGAAACAAACAAACAGAAAATAACAAATGTTGGCAGGGATATGGAGAAGCTGGAATACCACGCAAAAAATGATCAATGACTGGGGGCTAATCTTACCAAATATTAAGACATACTCTAAAGACTCTAAAGTAAAGAGAGCTTGGCACATGAATGTACAGACTGGGCAATGGGACAAGAGAGAAAGTAAAAAAAATAGATCCTGTGCATTTGGCAGGCAGTAAGGTAGTATATCAAATCACTAGGGGAAAAAAATGACCTATTGACAAATAATGTTGAGACAACTAGATAGCTGTTTATTAAAAGATAAAAGTGACAACCTCACACTGTTAATCAGCATAAATTCCAAATGAATCAGAGATCTAAAATGAGAAAAAAAAAAGAGAAAAAGCTAAGTATTAAGAAACATGATTAAATTCCTTTATAAATTGGGAATAGAGGAAGCCTTTCAGACTATGATTAAAAATTCAGTAAAAGGACCTAGAAACAATGACACTTCAATATTAATGAGTACACAAGTACACTCGGCACCCAAATACTAGTTTCTTGTTATCATTTCTTCTCAGTAGAGCCTGGGATCCTGGAGAAACAGCTGATTCCGGGTCTGGGTCAGGAATGCACAAAGTGGACTTTTTGTTTTGGGGAATGCGGGGCACTAGGGAACTGGAAACGCCCGTGCCCAGAATCACAGCAGTCACCTGGCAACTCCCCACACTCATTTCCCACCATAGACCATATCTGGGAAACTCTGAACATAAAAAGAATAATGATTTAATTAGCTCTGATTATAAAATAAGAAATACAAATCCAAGAGTCCATACTAATTCTCTTTGTCATATCCCATGTCCCCTTCTTAAGTCACACAAAGCCAGAAAGGTTGATATAATTGTATGTAAGATGTAACTTTTCTCCTAAAACCCCCTCTATGAGTTTTCTCTGCTTTTAAAATCTGAAATCCTTGCTTTGACCCCTAAGGCCTTGCATGACCTGAGTCCTAGTTACCTGCAGCTTTATCTCCTGTATCCTCTAGAGAGCATTCTAGAGGTGAGGATTCCAGATTCCAGAAGCATGCTAACTACACTGGCTTCTTTTCTTTTCCTCAAACTCACCAAGCCCCTTTGCTACTTGGGGACTCTGTTTCTCATTTATTTCCTCCGTGACATTTATAACAATCTTCAATTATCTTGTTTCTTTCATTGTTTATTTATTTGTTACCTGTCTCTCCCAGGAGAATATAAATTCCAAAAGGGCACGAAAGTCTGTCTTCTCTTTTTCACTGTTGCAATCCAGTCCCAAGCATAGTGAATGGCAAATAGAGATGGCTCTCAGTGAATGCTTCTGAACAAAATGAATGGTGTATGAATGAAAAGATGAATAAATGAAAAAAAATTCTTCTGACTTCCGGTTCTGGGCTATCTCCATGACAAGGCTCTATTTTTCTTCTCCCTGTTTAGTTCATCTCTGTAAGCATATGGACCATACCGAGTATGTTGTGCAGCCTGTATGTTTACACGTTAAAGCCTTCCACGTGACTATCAATGAAATCACTGTGTATTGTTAGTTTTTCCTTTTAGAAGGCTAAAACTGGAAAAGTCCTTAGAAATTCCTTCTCATCCTCCTATTTAATGGATAAGAAAACTGACATCTGCTATGTTGCATATATTGCCAAGGTCCCACAACTAACTAGCATTATACCTGAAATTATGACCCAAATCTCCAAATTTTTGAATTCAGTGGTTTTTCAGTAACTTTCCTTTCCTTATGCTGGTTTGCCCTTTAACCCTCAGCTTCCTAGCTCTTCCCAACACATAACTGAAATAGGAGGAAATGGAATGAGAAAAATGAAGTCCTGATGGTGTTTTAGAATCATCTGGTGTCCCCAAGAGAAAGAGTTTCACTGAGCTAGTAAGATTCACTGTGCTCCTTAGCAGCATTTTTGGAATCACTAGTGTGCCCTCCAAGTGAGATTGGCCTCAAATGACATGTCTTTGGAGACCAGAGGCCAAGGCACCCCCAATGTGTGCACTTATGTAGTTAGCCTCCTGTTCTCTGAGAACCACTTTGCCAACTCTAGGAATGGAAAAATTATACCCGGAATTCCATGGCAATTATTTCTGTATTTCCCATGTTTGTTCAAATGATAAATGTAAAACCATCATCTATTTTTAAGCCCTTTGAGCCTATTGATTCAAAAGAACAGGAAAGCCCTGTCAGGACAATTCTGTTTTATGAAAAAATAAGGGTGGGAGCTTTTGCTTTTCTTTAAATAGTCTAAAAGTTTAAGGTTATTTTTTTACACAAGAACTGTGCAGATAATTGGAATTGAATGGGCTTGCCTTCCTCGTAAATGAAGCCCATTTCCAAGATTAAGATGCTAAATCTTAATCATGGGAAGTCTCTGAGGCAAGGATGTGACTTGAAGTATAAGTAAAGATTTAGCATAAAAAAAAAAACATAGTATTTCAAATGGCATTGGGCCCACAAAGAGAGCAAGACCATCTATTCTGGAAGAACATTTGCTTTGATATTAATGAAGCCCCAACTGTCCTATTCTACAGTTGTTTCCTCGCCCTCCACCTAAGCTGAGTAATTCATTTTTCCAACCTTAGTATCAGTTATCCATTTGGCCAGTGTGTGGGTTATGGACACAAAGATGGTAAAACTCTACTCCTTTCCTTAGGAAGTAATTTAATAAAAGTTTAACCCCCTATATTATGTACAATGTGTACATACCTTTATTTAAGCCATGTCGTGGGGAAAACTAATTCAGATGACTTCAGAGAGTACCAGGGTTTGAAAGAAGTTCAGAGTCTTGGCCATT
Organism: Avahi laniger; assembly: GCA_963575035.1. Taxonomy (NCBI): domain Eukaryota; kingdom Metazoa; phylum Chordata; class Mammalia; order Primates; family Indriidae; genus Avahi; species Avahi laniger. The sequence continues at coordinate 15,254 of CAUYSK010027133.1, read as the reverse complement.
GCTACTCAATGTGTGGCCCCCAGGTCCAGCAGCGTCAGCATCACCAGGAAGCTTGTTTAAAATGTAGAATTCCTGGCTTCACCCCAGATTTACAGAATGAAAATCTGTGTAATAAGATCTCCAGATGATTCCGGTAAACATTAAATGTGAAAATTCTTGATGTAGTATATTTGGATGTGTTCTAGGTCTATAGACACTGGCAACTATAATTCTGTGATGAACTTATATTCAAACTGATGACCTACCTGTTCCTATCTCCTACACAGTATCACACAGTTTTATTTAACTTCAGTATCCTTGTGTAGGCACAGCTTTACCCACATTTCAGAACAAAGGATGAATTATTTAGGGCATTTGCTGGGTAATTGGACATAGAAAGTAAAAAAGCGAGAAAGGGAGAGAGGGAGGAAGAGAGAGCAATGGAAGCAAGTAGGGAGGGAGGCCAACTGCGATCTCTCCCAAACCAAAGGATACATGTCTTTCTAAATAATGTGAGTGGTGGCATGGCAGATTCTGTTATTGTTTCCAATTATTCCTTCACCTTCCCTATGTGAGGCTTATACATACCCATCTTTTTACCATGGGACGAAGTGCCTTTCTAGGGAAGAAGTTTTTCCCACATTGACACAAGGCTTGGCTGACAGATCAATTTGGCCAAGGAAATGTGAGTTTTAAGCAGTCATAACAAAGTTTTGGCCAGTCTTCTTGTTCTTTCTTTCTGCTTTGAATAAAGAGGGACTAGTCTCGTATTCTAGATTCTAGAATAAACAAGAGACATGGAGGAGAAACAAAGCTGCCATCAATATGTAATGTGAATGAGAAATAAACCTTTGTTGTAAGCCACTGAAATTTAGGGGTTCTTTATTATAGCAATGTAATCTAGGGAAAGTGGACTAATGCATAAGGCAATGTGTTTTTCCTAGGATAAAGGGTAATCCTAAAATATTTAATTGACAAGAATCGATGTTAAATGTAAAGCATTCTCTGCACTATCAACACTTACCATTTTTGTCTGCTTTGTCAAAGATCACATGGCTATGTGAGGATGGTTTCATATCTGGGTTCTCAGGTCTGTTGCATTGGTGTATGTCTCTGTTCTTGTGCCAGTACCCTGCTCTTTTGGTTACTATAGCCTTGAAGTATGGCTTGAAGTCTAATAAATTGATGCCTCCCAATTTGTTCTTTTTGCTTAAAATTGCTTTTGCTATATAGGGTCTTCTCTGGTTCCATACAAAGTATAGAATTATTCATTCTAGATTCATGAGAAATGATGTTGGTATTTTGACGGGATTCCATTGAATCTGTAGATCACTTTGGGGAGTATAGACATTTTAACAATGTTGATTCTGCTGATCCGTGAGCATGGTATGGTTTTCCATCTGTTTATGTCCTTTGCAATTTCCTTCCTCTGTGTCTCATAGTTTTCCCTGTAGAGGTTTTTCACCTCCTTAGTTAAATATATTCCTAGGTATTTTATTTTCTTTGTTGTCATTATGAAAGGTATTGAGTCTTCGATTTTGTTTTTAGTTTTACTGTTGTTGGCATATAGGAATGATACTGATTTGTGTACATTGATTTTGTAACCTGAGACTTAGCTGAATTTTTTTTACCAATTCCAGTAATCTCATGGCAGAATCTTTGGGGTTTTCTAGATTTAAGATCTTATCATCAGCAAAGAGCTGTAGTTTGACCTCTTCTTCCCCCATTTGGATACCCTTGATTTCCTTTTCTTGTCTGATTGCTCTGGCTAGGACTTCCAGCACTAATGATGTTAAATAAGCCATTTGTAATTCCTTTAACTAAAACAAAATGAGTAGCATCTGCTTTTATGTTAGGTTGAAATTTCTAAGGCTAACCTTACAAGCAAATTGATGCTTAGTATAAGGACTCAAAATTCTAAGATCAATTTCTAGAGTTGATAGTGATAATGGCTCCTATTTTAATATATTTTTGCTGAATTAACATACTTGAACATAAATAATATTTGATTTCTCTCAATAATCTTTGGATAGAGATAGAGGACTTAATTAGCCTTCTCTTCCAGAGACGAGCTCAGACTCACTATTATAAAATAGCATAACTATGGCCATACAGCTAATGGAGGCACTTAGGCAGAACCACAGCTTCTGAATTCATTCTGGCAGGCTTTTCAAGTGTAAGAGATTTGACAAAGTTACCTACCAATTTACTACATGTGTTGAAGCAAACTAGTAAGATTGAAAAATTATGTACTTCTTGGAATTTGTTGATTTGTTTTTAGTTTTTCTCTACTCCTTCCCTTTCCCCTACCTCTGTAATTTATAATTCAGAACCATCTAAAGGCTTTGATATATTAAATATTCTTATAAAATTAACCCTCTGGATGATTTAATTAACCTGTAACAGAAAAGATCCTTGCACAACCTCTGTCTTAGCTGTACTATTCTCTCAGATCTTGTCTCGACCACCAGAATCCTTTCTCACTCAAAGAAATTATAAATACAGACAGACATTTGGAATCCATTGACTGAGGCTCACCTAATGACTTCACAACACCTGATTCACAGAATCTGGTAGCCTTCATTTTTCACACGAGCATACTCAACTTGAATACAAAGAGCCCTGAGTTTTACCCTTTTTATTTAGAGAATGAATAAATGTAGAAATGAAAGAATGAATGAGTTGAGTGAATGAATAGGATTATTGGCTGCTTGGGACTAGTATAATGCCAGAGTGGACACTATTTGAGTCTTCTGTTTTATGTCTACAATGTTGCCTCTAACCCTCTAATCTCTATTAGCCTCTGTTAAAGATAAGACATTCTACACAATTAAGATATTTTGTTAATTAAATGGTGGTTGGATTGTTTAGAGTCCTAACTCCTGCAAATTAATGGTCTTTGAATATAGTTAGGCACAAGATTTAATCTTGTTTTTGCCTTCCTTGAGGTGAGGATGGGCTGATAAGAATGTAAAAGTTTTGGGTGATAGAAACGAGTTTTCCTTTCACCAACTTCGAAAGAGATTTGATAGCCATATGTTTGCCCTCTATACTAGATATTTTACAAAAAAGAAACTGAAGCTCAGAAAATAATTTCCACTCAAAGTAATAACTAGACCACAAATATCTTGATACTTCATCTACTCTACTTAATTTTATCATGTTCTGATTAAAAAGATAGTCTTGGTTCTAACTGAATTACTTTCCAGGCTATTAGCTTTTGATTAGTTAAAAATAAATTCTGACCACTATGTATAAAGCATGCTATTAGATATTATAGATAGTTTGTTAAACAAAGTTGTTTAACAGTGATCCCTTCCTAGAAAGAGCTTGTCAGCAAGTTAGGGAAGCCACACGGGACATGCAAGTAAAGTAATAGTGGAAGTCAGTAATAGGTAAGTACTGACTGGTATACAGACAGCATGAGCCACAAGAATTCAGAGGGTGGAAAACTTCTGAGTGATGATATGGCCATAATAAATTTCAAAGAAAAGGTGGCCTTCGCTCTAATTAAAAAGTTTTTTAAAAAATTTAAAAATAAAATGGGTAAAAGATCTGAATAGGTACTTCAGCAAAGATATACAGATGGAAAATGAGCACAGAAAAATATGCTCAATATCATTTGTCATTAGAGAAATGCATATCGAAATAATGAGATACCAGACACACAAATTAGAATGAGCAAATTCAAAACATTGACAATACCAAATGCTGGTGAAGATGTGGAGCAGCAGAACTCTCGTTCATTGCTGGTTCAAATGCAAAGTGGAAGCCACTTTGGAAGTGAATTTGTCAGATTATTATAAAACTAAACATATTCCTATCATACAATCCAGCAATCACACTTCTGGCTATGTACCTAAAGGAGTTGAAAATTAATGTTCACACAAAATTCCACACATAAATGTTTATAGCAGCTTTATTTATAATTGCCAAAACTTGGAAATAACCATTGTGCCCTTCAATAGGTGAATGGATGAGCAAACTGTGGTGCAATGGAACATTATTCAATGCTAAAAAAATCAACCCATGAAAAAACATGAAAAAAACTTAAACACATATTTCTAAGTGAAAGAAGCCAATTTGTAAAAGCTACATATTGTATAATTCCAACTATATGACATTGCAGAAAAGGCAAAACTATGGAAGCTTTAAAAAGATCAGTGGTTTTAACGGGCTTGGGGGAGGGAGGTAAAAATAGGTAAAGCATAGGGGATTTTTAGGACAGTGAAACTATTCTGTGTGACACAGGAATGATGGACACATGTCATGATACATTTGTCAAAGTCAGTGGAATATATGACACAGACTGAACACTATCGTAAACTATAGATTTTAGTTATTATAATAACGCATCAATGTTGGTTCATCGATTGTAACAAATGTACCACGCTAATACATTGCATAAATAAGAGGGCAGCTGTGTGGGGAGGCCTGAGGGAGGGAGTATGTATAAACTCTGTATGTTCTGATCAATGCATCTGTAAAGCCAAATTGCTCTAAAAATTTATTAATATCTTAAACACCATAGTTTTTTTTTTTTTTTAATAAAATGTGGTATTGGCCCAGTTGGGATTCACATAGGTCAAAGAGGCTAGGTAGGGATGTCCAGGCAATGAATGCAGCAGAACACAAAAACATAAAGGGAAGAGGCTACCTCTACAAAGGGCCAGGGAGGAATAAGCACTATGAGATGATTCGGTCTGCTAATCCCTGTCTCTGTATCTCGAGTCTGAAGCTTCCAATTTGTGTCCACAAAGCTGTGTGTGTGTCAACAAAGGTAGAGCATGCTGGCTCTATCACTTAAGGGTATGAGCTTCATTACATCCTTTGAGCTTTCTGAACTGCAAGGTGGGGAAAATAATACAGGATTGCATAAAGACTCAAATGAGATAATGTACGTGAAATTTCTTTGTGAATCCTGAAGTGATATAGAAACATTAGTAGTTATTATCATAAAAGAGAAGCTTTCGCACTGCTTTTACTGTTTTTGTGGTGATCCTGTCTTCTCTTGGCAACTGGCTGCCATGTGACAGAGCAGGTCAGTCTTGTTGAAATGGAGTCACTTAAGTCTGTACCTGCTTTATCTATCTGTCTTACACTGAAATTTCTCCTAAACTGTCTTTACTACTAATTCATATAGTTGGCCAGTCTCCTGCTGACACACAAAGTTTGGGATGGTATGAGAATTCCAAGAGCAATTTCAGTGGTGTTAAGAACTGGAAACCTGGGATGGCTGTGAACATTGTCTAGAAGAGATCAAGTCTGGATGGCAGTCCTGGAAGTTCATGTTTTCTTCTGTCTACCTTCCATTTCCTTCTCTATTCTATTGCTCCCTACCCCAATTTCCCCTCCAGTAGTGATTTTGTGATTTCTTTTGCTCAAAATCTCTACTAAAGAGAGAGTCAAGCTCAGAGGCATCTTACAGACAGCTCTGGGGACAGTGTTTTGCAGGTAATCTGCTCTTATGATTGAGGAGCACCATCAGGCAAAAGAAATAAATGATAGACATTGTGATGTCTTGATTGTGACATTCACTTAAGAATGAAAACCTCGAGAATTGAACAGGATGTGTTTGTGCCCATTGAGTCAGGAGTCCTTGGGTGTCTTCATTTAACATGCTACAAACATTATATGAGATCTAGTGTGCACTGTAATTTTAATGACAAATAAAACATGCTTTCTGCTATCAAGAGATTTTCAATCTCATTGGGGAAACAGCCATGTCTCTCGTAACATCCCTAAAGAGTATATCTTTTATGATTGAAGTACTCAAAGACTACAGTGGGCAAGAACAAATAGAGATGATAGAAATAATTACCTGTAGGAGGCAGGTGGAAGAAAGATAGAGAGACAGGATGGACAGAACAGCTGTCTGAGTATAGTTCATGTGGTTTTGACTAACCATGTAAGTGTTTTACATGTTACAGAGTTGAATTAAGGAAAAAGACTTCAGTGAGGAAACATAGGAGTGAGACATTTATTTCTTCTAGGGGGTGAGAAAAGATCATAAAAGACCTCATAGGGGAAGTAAACTTTGAAGTAAGTGCTTTTGTTTTGCATCATTTTTTATTTGTGGGTGTTTTAGCTTGGTCTAAAATGGTGAAAGGGTAACTAAATGCTTAAGCTATTATCATCAGTAATTTTTTTCCCCAATCACAGATAGTGACACTGTCTGTACAACCCATCCCAGTGGGGGACTGCATGAGAAAGAGTAGGCCTGGGAGGATGGGGAGAGCCAGGTGCTTGAGTGGTGACTCATAGTGTGACGACTGGTAAAACATTTTACCTCTCCAAGCCTCATTTATAAGTTGAGGAAGAATTTTTGGGGGGACTTCAAAAAATTAATTTCGATACTAGGATTCTACACAGAATTGCCAATAACCTATACCATGGCTATATTTTCTTGGGCTATCATTTCAAAGAGTTACTCTTACTTAAGTCAACAAATGGTTATTCTTCACAACTAGGATGTAAACCTAGATTCTGGAATGTATTAATTGCTCTTCACTGTTGCCATTTAACCATAAACTAGTCGTAACCTAAGTATTGTAACCCCTGGCCTTTCTTTCGCCTGGGAAAGGAAGAGAATTGTTCAGAAGCATAACCTTCCCGCTTGGGTCAATAAGAGCTGCAACTGGTTCTAAGGAGGGTTCTTATTGCTGTCACATTGACCGGGCTTGTCACACATGAAACCTGCTGTCACTGCATCTTGCTCAGAACCAGCCCCTTAGCTTGCTGAGTCAAGCTGTGCTGACTCCTGGTGATAGAATTTTAATGTGAGGAATGACAGAGGCCTTGGAGTTAATGTGTACATGGAGGTGACAGTTTTGAATGTCAGCCAAAGCACAAAGGCCTGTCTGAAATTAATTTTGGGGGGTGGCAGAAAGTCATAGGAAGATGGAGAGAAATAGTATGATGAAGAATTGAGATAAAGTTGAGTCAAATCTACCACCATCTGCTACAAATGAAAGCATCATTCTGTATACAGACACAGAATATCTGAGTCTGGGAGGTGGAAAAAAAAGAATATCAGCCTCATCAGATAATTCTGTGTCTTTAATTTTTAATCAACCTAGTGTGAAACTTGCCACTTTTAGATCTCTATGACCCAATTTCCCTTTGTTAAAATGGAGTTGCAAAAAGTAGATCTGGATCTTCTGATGATATGATTTAGAGCATAATTATTTAAGGGGGCAATACTGAATTTTCTGGTAATAAAATGAGCTTAACTGTATTTTATGTACCTTAATTTTTCTTTCACATTTTTACTTATTAAACATTCCTTAATACATATCCCTTTATTTAGAGGACAACATTTAAATGTTTCTTCTGTCTGTGGTAAGCAGAATAATGCCCAACGATGTCTACATCCTGATCCCTAGAACCCATGAGGGTGTTGTATTGCTTGGCAAGGGGAGATTAAGGCAGCAGGTGGAATTAAAATGATTCATCAGCTGACTTTAAACTTGGAAGATTATTCTAGATTATCTGAGTGGACCCAGTGTAACCATGAGGGTCCTAAAAGTGAAAGAGAATGGTGGAAGAAAAGTCGATCAGAGGTGTGTGATGTGAGAAAAACTCTATTGGCCGTTGCTGGCATTGAAGATGGAAGAGGACCGCAAGCCGAGAGGTGTGGGCAATCTTTCGAAGCTGGAAGGGCAAGGAAAGAGATCTCCTTAAGAGCTTCCAAAAGAAATGGAGTCTTGCTAGTACCTTTATTTTAGCCCACCCACATCAGACTTGTGATCTATAGAATAATAATATAATAAATCTGTGTTTTTATAGGCTATTACATTTGTGGTCATTAGTTACAGCAGCAACAGGAAACTAATACACTGGCCTTTCAGGTCTTTCACAGAGTGAATTTGTTTTTGTCCTCAATTTCTCTACATGAACTCTGCTCTGAGTTCTGAACATTGACTTCTAAACACACATTATACACTGCAAACCTTCTTGCTCCATTTCCTGTGTCTGGAATTAAGTACATTCTCCTTTAGGGCTGATGAGGACTTGGCTGACCCTGCCGTGGGGCTGGCTAGTGCCAGGAGAGAGACATGGGTCCCGGGGGCTAGTTATGGTGACGTTTGCTGCTTAATGTGGGTTGAGGGGAACATATGAGTCCATGTCCTTGAAAAAGAGCAGAAGCAAAGAGGAAAAACCAATGGCAAAGGCCAAATCCAAAGACCAGTCATAGGATCATAAACATGGAATAAAACCAAGATTTGAGACCAGATGGCAACGGAAAAAAGCAAGGGATTAATGGGATGTCTTCTGGGAAATTAGTGTCAACAGCTCTTGAGGGGCCTGTGACTCACTTTTGTGGTGAGTCAGTGTGCAGGGTTACTTTGTGTTGACCTAAAGGTGATGTTTCTGTGCAGCTGTGAGTATCACCCATTATCTCCAACCACTCCAACTACTCATAATTCAAAGTTAGCTCCTCCACAAGGCTTTTCCTGAATATTCCAGCCCAGTTACCTTCTCTTCCTTTGAAGTATTAGAATTTATCTTTCATTTGGTAGTTGTAATCCACAGCCTCATATTTTTAGTTAAACAAAGGTATTATATGTACAATTATAAAAATTTACATAATAAATTATAAAGCAGACATTTCAAACCATTCAGGACCTTACCACCCAAAGATAACCACTGTTACATTTTGATATTTATCTTTCTAGACTTATATTCCTTGTTTTCCAAAATATTTTTTGTATATACACATATGTATACACATAAATGTATTTCATTTATATTTTCTAAAATAAAATATGTTGAAGGAAATTATATATAATGCAAATTATATCAAGTTTATTGCAAATTAGCATAAGCATAAATTGATACTCATAATACCTATAGTATTAATCTGACATTTAAACTTTTCACTTGTACATATCTTTTCAACACAGTCAAGTTGTAACTATTCTCAAGGTAAAGAAGCAAAATTTTATATATGTTTTTTTCTGTCTCCACTGATACTTAGCATAGTACATTTAGAAGCTAAATAAATATAGAATGATTAAAAAGTTGTGACCAGGAAACCCTGGAAACGCTTCCTACCTGCAGATGGATAGTATTTGTTATTGATACGCTTTCAAATTTTACCAAGTAATTCCAGTAATTAGATCTGTAAAGAGAATTTTTAAAAAGTTGTACCACACTACTATTTCACAGTGGTCAGGTTTTTATAAAACCAGAGATTTGTCATTTAGCATCAGAATTACTTGTTAAAATGGGAAAGGAGATAAACAGAGATAGGGTACTTGTTAACTCATTAATATTCCCTCTAATGAAAAATGTTGCTGGAAAGAAATAGCCGCCGTAATACGTGTAATCAATCTAGCTGGGGAAAAGTGATGCAATTTATTATCTTTACAGAGTTGCTCTGTTCGCTAGTCAGTTAGTTGGCATATTTATCAAATGCCCAGTTGGTGCATAACAGTATACTGTTTCTTTGGGCTGCATATTACTTGATCTTCATTCATTCATTCACTCACTCACTCATTCACTATTCATTCTATAGCCCACATTGTTGACGTGCCTATTATATGCATGTCACTGTTATAGGTCTTGAAGTAATAAAGGTAAATAAGAAAATTTTATTCTCAAGACAGAGCCAGTGAAAGGGAAAGTCACAAAAACAGACAATTAAAAAATGAAAGAACTTGGAAGTGAATTTTGATGAAATAGAGCAAGCAATAAGGTTGATTCCTACCCTCAAAGACTTTCAAGTTGAATAAAAGAGAATTACAAAATAAAAGTGTAGCCTTTTCTTCTGACTGCAATGCTGTGTTCAGAAATGACTGATTTCGGAAGAAATAGAATTCCTAAAGCGGGTTCAGTCCTTAGCAAGACTAAAAAGGAAGGTGCCAGACTTAGTCTGTGATTTCAGGAGAAATGCGAGCAGGCAGCAAAATAGTTGCTTGCAGGAAAGGCACTGTACTAGTTTTTTTTAGGACTACCGTAACAAAGTACCATAGACTGGATGGCTTAAATAGCAGAAACTTACTTTGTCACAGTTCTGGAGACCAGAAGTCTGAGATCAAGGTGTCAGCTGGGTTAGTTTCTTCTGAGGCCTTTTTCCTTGGCTTATAAATGGACATCTTCCTGCATCTTCACCTAGTCTTCCTTCCATGTGTTTCTGTGTCCTAATCTCTTCTGCTTATAAGGATATCACTTATATTGAATCAGGGCCTACCCGTATGACCTCACTTAATGACCTCTTTAAAGGCCCTATCTTTGAATGCAGTCACATTCTGAGGCACTGAATTTTTGGAGGGACGCAATTCAGCCCGTAACAGGCTAACAGTGGGTCTAACAGAGTCAGAAATCCTAAGTCCTAGAATGAAAGCAAATAGCATCCAGGCAGGGTAACTAGCCAGATGCTGATATAAAAGCCTAGTTGAAGTGTGGCTTGGTGAAGATGCATTTCACTTTAAATTCTGCTTGCATGCTGTTAGATGGGTGTCTATTAGTGCAATGAAGTGTATAGTTGATTTCACCCTTTAATATTGTTGTAAACACTCCTTGATGTCTCTTCCACTGAAGACAACCATGTGTTCTAAGAATTTAGGAACTTGAGAAGAGGGCAGGAGAGGACACCTTAATCACAGTCCCTGCAATTGGAATACGGTCAATTATTTACTCTGTTTCCTACTCCAAGGAGCTATTCCCTCTGAAATTTTATGATTGTTCAATATTAGTTCTATAAAGCACAGAACTGAGGGAATCGTTACATAAGATAGGATACTTTAACTGAAGTAATAGAAAACCAAACTACAAATGCATTGAACAAGTATTTTCAAACTTCTCTGATGTTGACTCACTTCTTAAAAATAATAGCTTTCCAGTATATTCTCTTGAATATTTTGATTTGGAGGTTGGGGTGGGACCTTGGAAATTTATACTTTTTAACATTGCACCATAAGTGTCTCTTATATTTATAGAAATTTGGCAAACAAACGAATCAACAATGTCAGTTCAGGTCCAAGCCTTTTCTGTCTGCTCTGCCATCATTAGTGTGTCTACCATCAATGTATCCATGACACTCATGGCCATGAAATGGTCCTGCAGTGTCATATTAGCAGCAGAAGAAAAACTGTCTCTTCTGTATGTCACTGAAAGAAAGAAGGAAAGAGGGAAAGAGAAAGAGAGAGGGAAGGAGGGATGGAGAAAAGGAGGAAGAAAAAAGGAAGGAAGAACAAAGGAAGAAAGGATCCTGATTTAGAAGTTATTCAGCCAATCTCTCCTGTTGTCCCACTGCAGAACTGCAGCACATACCTACCTTTAAACCATGGAGGATGGAATTACCATGTTTGGCCTAGACTGTTCAGGATTTGCCACAGAGCTGGTGACGGTTCAACTTTTTCCCAGCATGTATCTTCACAGAGGTGGATGGACATCCAAATAATAAGAAAGAATGATTGGGGATTTAGTGGACAAACAATGGTGTCTTCTAAAGGTATATACAGTTAATACAATAATTTTACCGGTCAAGGAAAAATTAAAATTAGATAATTAAAATTGATGGGAAATAGCTAATATTTATTGAGTGTTTATTATGTTAAAGACAGTGTGTCCTAATGGCTTTATGTGGATTAAGACATTTAAGCCTTACAATATATTATGATACAAGTGATGTTATATTAATCCCACTTTACAGATGAATAAATTGAAGCAGTGACATTAATTAGCTTATCTAAGATCATATGGCTATTAAGTGACTGACTTAGGATTTGAGCCCTAGCATTCTGGGCTCCGGAACTACCCTCTAAATTACATTCTATTCCACATAAACATATAGCAAAGCTGTACCTCATAAATAGAAATAGTGCTGTGTGAAAATTAGTGGAATTGGCTCGGTGCCTGGTTGCATTGTTAATTCTGTCCCCTACACAAGTACAAATTAAGCACCTTCTATTTGCAAAAGATTATACCAGAAGCTAGGAAATTTTAAGAATGAGGAAGTGATACAAGTCTCCTGAAAAAGTTTAAAATCTATTGGAGAAATAGGCATGCAATCAATTAATTGTAACATAAAATAAGGTAGAAATAGGCATACAATCAATTAATTGTAACATAAAATGAGGTAGAATTTAACACAAAACGCAAGGAACATGTTAGATTGAAGATAAAAGAGCAGTTAATTCCTGCTGGATGGCTCAAAGACTTACCTAATGAAGAAAGATCTCAGTAGGTGTGTGGATTGTGTGGGAGAAGAAGGGGACATTCCAGGCTGAGAAAAGATGGAAAATCACAGAATTGAGTGCTTGTTATGTTGCGTTCTTTGACTAAACTGGTGTGGCTAGGATGTAGGGGACTTAGAGGTACTCTGGAAAGTAAGACTGTGAAGATACCAAAATTGACGGAGACACCATGTCATATGTGAAATTTGCCTCTGTACGGAGAGAACCATAATTATTAGTGTTGTGATGAGTGCAATGGGTGATTTAGACTCTTAACTCTCGTGTTTTGATAGTACACAAGGAAGGCTCTTCTCTTCCTTCCACTACTTAAATAATTCATCTCCCACTTTTAGGACCCATTTTAATTTTTTTCTTAAACATTTGGCCTTCATCGAAATATGTCTTACAGTCATTACAATATTACTATTTTCAACTAGGTTAGAATTTCATAGAAGACAGGAATTATATTTTCAAGTATTTTTGGAATCACCTTCAATGCCCAAACTGGTTTTGTTTATACATATTGTATTGAATCAATATGTATGGAATAATGACCTACAGTAGAGAAATTTACTACAAAAGTTCCCAGACCTTTTGGTATCACTTTTACAGGTTGTTTGGGAACATCTCTTAGCTCTTACTGGGAGAGCTGCCTGTGGGAGGGGGTCTCATTTCACATGAAATGACTTATCTGCCACTTTTTCCATTTCCCTCTAAATTTTGGTAGCTAAGAGATCTAGAAAGACTTCTTAGACTGGCTGACAATCTAGGGCATCTGTCCGTGCTTCAGACATATTCTTCCCCAACTCACTCAAGGGTTTATCTGATCTGCTACCATTCTGACATCTATTGCCTTAATGAATTTTCTTTGGGGAATCCCTTTCATGGGCAAACCTGGCTGTGCATTTCTTCCCAGGATGGTGGCCTCCCTGGTGACTGTCATGCCAGGCGGCTCCAGCTCCCCAGTCAAGACTTCTGTATTTGGCTGCTGTTTTCTCATCAGCCCTGTGTTTAAATTAATGAGGAATCATTTCTTTCAGATACTTGATACCATTACTTCTTATTCCACAAATTTGACTTGTCAATTTTTTTCCAAAAAAAAAAAAAGAAAAAATTCCCTGAGTTGGCTGTTGCTGACCCACTGATCATGGGGAAAAAAGATATTCCAGGACCTAAGGGCTCCTCACTGGATTCTCCTTGTCTGTCAGGCCTTACTCAACAGGGTCTTCATAGACATTCAAGAAGTAACTCACATTGCAAAGCTCCTGACAACCCCACAGAATTTTTCTACATTTATAGTAAACATTCTTGCTCATTTATTTCATACCTGGAAATTTATTTCAAATTAGCTCCATACTGTAAGCTTAGTTGGGGATTATTAGGATAAAATCTTCCAACTCTAATACTAGAAATACCTCACGAGTAGAAATTCACAGAGGTCTTCTTATTTTCTATATGTTTCAGGGACTATTTTTATGCTGTTTACTATTATATGTATCTCAATATCTAACAGTGCTCGGGAATAGGTAGGTCAAGAATACAACAATCTAAAATTTAATCTGTTTCCTCTCATTCCTGATTCTGTGATAGTCATTACTAATGCACTATAGCAGTCTGTAGAGTTTATGCTAGCCTCTCAACATTGCCCAGGAAGCTTCTGCAAGTGGATTGGAGTTGGCATGGAACATGAAGCCTATTTACCATTCTCACAGTTAGCACTCCATAAAATATTTCCTTAATGATTGAAAGACAAGTCTTCCCTATGTATGACCCCTGTAGCATCATCTTTGACAAATTACCATTCTGCCTCTATCTAAACTCCTCCACATGGTGAAGAACATGTTATTTCATAAGACAGGCTCTCCTGCTATGATATAAATTAAACAGAAAGTTCTTTATATTTAGCAAAATATCACCTTTGCTAATTTATTAAGCTGTTTTTACATATACTAAGAACAATTTTGTTGCAATTAGTTAATGTTTCCATACGGATTGGTCCCTGTTCAGATACTATCCTATAAGGGGCAACCTTATCTGGTTTTCTTGATTAGTCCTTCAATAGCACTCATGATCAGCTCCAACCAACTTGGTTTTCTTTCCTTAATAATGTCTAAATTAAAATTTTTTAATGGCAACTGCTAACACATACACTCTCTTACATGTGTATGTGTGAATATGTATGTGTGCTATATAAAATGAAAACATTATGAAATGAAATACATAGCTATTCAAAAATATGATACAGATAGAAATGTCATGAAGCTCTACTGTTAAACATTCAAGATCTTCACACTATATTTTGGTCAAGTATTCTGCCAAGGGTATCTTGGTGTCATGTCTCTGCATAGATTCTAATCTTGATTTTCTTCTTTGTCACTTTGGTTGTTAGTGTCACCTAGTTGTCAATTTTAGACAAACCACTTCCCATTTCTGAGATGCTAAGTATGATAAATATTCAATCTCTGCAATCGCTCCAAGTTCTGTCCTTATAGACCATGTGCCCTGACTGCATGGAATTCATCAACAGCATTTCCATGGATAACGTATTCTCTGTTTCTGTTTGGCGTTGCTGTTGTATGGCTCTGCACAACTCTCTTTAGGATGTGAAAATGCTGTTATAAAAGAGGGGTTTGGTGCTGAGAGCGGTGGCTCACGCCTATAATCCTAGCACTCTGGGAGGCTGAGGAGGGTGAATCGCTCAAGGTTGGGAGTTTGAGACCAGCCTGAACAAGAGCAAGACCTTGTCTCTAATAAAAAAAATATAAAGAAATGATCTGGACAACTAAAAAAAATATATATAGAGAAAAACTTACCGGGCATGCTGGCGCATGCCTGTAGTCCCAGCTACTCGGGAGGCTGAGGCAGGAGGATCACTTGAGCCCAGGAGTTTGAGGTTGCTGTTTTGAGCTAGGCTGACGCCATGGCACTCTCACCCAGGCAACACAGTGAGATTTTGTCTCAAAAAAAAAAAAAAATTTCAATAGTAATATCAAAGATCACTGACCACAGATCACTATAACAGATGTCATAACGATAAAAAAGTCTGAAATATTGTGAGAATTACCAAAATGTGACAAAGACAGGAAATGAGCA